>OZ024803.1:5504931-5544931 GCA_964017045.1 Omphiscola glabra | reverse complement strand
TCATTAGATTCAAATCTTGCTGTCTTTATGAGCCAGGCACAAAATTAACTCCACTACCTGAAGGTTCTCCTTCACACCAGATTTCAACGCATCATTATCGTGTGTAAATAAAATGCCTATTTATAGATAATTCATTCAGATCTTATCATCGATTGGCTCTTGATTTTACACTTTTCAGTAGCTGTGGTAAGTGCCGGTCGGGGAGGGACAAGAAATCTGCTGCCCCTTCACACCCCCCCCCCCCCAAAAAAAAAAGCCCGTCTGCAGTTGTCTGTCAGAAAATGCCGCCCCCTCCACATTAAGAAAAAAGTGACGACCGTGGAGGGGGACCAACCCCCACCCCCCTACGGCTACGCCACTGTTGTTTAGTGTTACCGGAACTTATTTCCTTATATAAGAGTACTTAAGGATATGATGGATACATTTCTACAACTAGAAAGCAGCTCAAAAGATTAACGTGAATTTGATGGAGTTGCTCTTTTTAAAAGTAAAATAGTTTTTCAATATATAGCCTGCCAAACATTGGCGGCAGCAATACGTGAACTTCCCATCTATTAAAATTACTTGGCAAAACATGAACTCAAGTAACGCCTGCACAGTATTTATTCAAGCCCATGAACTAGATTAAATATTCTGATGTACCAACCACTTTTAAACCGAATATTTTTGACACAATACTTAAATTGAGACGATGTCATTTTTCGAAAAGAAAATATTACGCGCCAAACGCAGTTGCGTTATTTTTAAAAAAAATTCATTTAGCGTAGTTATCGGGAATTATATTTGACGCGCTATTGAACTCATTATTGAACAATACTTTCTTTCAAATATTTAGAATTATTTGTAATATACCCTCATTGCCAAATACGCTGATTAGAAAGCAGTCCACGATATTTAGGAAGCAGCCGGAAATGGAAGCAGTCCACGAGTCACACCAGAAGCGTAATATATATATATATATGCAAGAGATGCGCGCGAAATCCTGAACCCTATCCACCCACCCGAAATGTTTTTGAACACACAGGGACTCCCATATAGTTCATGTGATTGACTTGTAAACGGGGTACGGCTGAGGGTTTCCTTAAAACGCTGTGTAAGACACATCCTAAAGCTGCTGTATTCGCCCCTTGAGGCGCATTATTTATTTTTTAGAAAAGGGTCGAGCAGAATTCTTTTCGTGGAAAGGGTCGGAAGAAAATCTATGAGCCGCCCCAGGCGGAGCTAACCCTAGTTACGCCCCTCATCGTTAGCCATTCCTTTTATAATGTTTGAGAGTTGTGTACTACAACCTCAATACCATTTTCATAAGACACTAACAAAATTCATATAATTATTGCATTCCCACAAAGATTCGTATTATATATATATATATCTGACACATGCCAGAAGCCTAAAGTATCCCAAATATTTGTCTTTGATGGCATTCATTGTTATAAGATCAAATCTTGGATGGGCATTTGAAATTATTAAAATATTCTTGTAGGTAGTTAGAAAGAGTGGATCTGGAAAGAAAGGGGTGGGGTAGCGGTCTGGGGACACTTGTTTTGGCGTGACACTTATCGTTCCACTTCATAAACTTTATATCCAAACTGTGGATTCTCCACTGTATCCATGTCGCATTCCGTGGGTTCTTATAAAAAAAAATTTGAAAAATTCATTAATTAACAAAACAAACCTTAAAAACGTTTTTCGGGTAAATCTTTATAACTCATTTCTATCAAACTTTGTCCACGTACAACCTAATAGACTACATGTATTGTAATACCCCAATACGTCACCAATACAAAGCACATAGCAACCGCTAAACAGTTAATCTCTTCACCAAAATACGCACCCTTTGAATTAAAATCATCAACATCCCCCCCTCCCCAACTCCTCCAATCTTGAAAAACCGGAACAACTGATTTTTGGGGGTTGGAAATTTAAAAAAAAAAGAAAGAAAAAAAACGCTGTGACACGCATGCATGCTGAACTTATGTGATCGATTTTATTCCCGATGTCACGAGCTCCCTATGCTAAGTGACCCTTGGTTAATATTCTACAACACCTCTGACACCACCTTGTTTTGATGTGTCCAAGGAAACACAATAACTATACAATAAACAAAGTCTTCAATATAATGTAAAATGACTACAGCTAATTTATTCTTTAAATGTGCTGAGTAGAGTAATGTTCGATATACAATGAGAATAATAGCATGCGCTATGAGAAAATACACTTTGAAATAATAGGATGATTTTCGTACATATATAATTACTAAAATGACATTATAATAGTGATTCTCAATATTGAACAACTCTGAATCACACAAGCGAAACGCTACCATCCGACGAAGTGGAGTCTTGCAAGACTGTCGCCCCTCTACAGCGTAAATCTGTCCTATGGTCGTGGTTGTTAGCGTCTCTCGTTGTCTCTCTGCACTGGTATCTGCGCACACACTCGTCACGAGTTTGTGACGATTAGTTAACGACGTTAAAAGGTGGCTATTCCTGAAATATATGAATAAATCACCTACACCAAGTGATCTATGCTAAGCCCTCTCTAACTACTTACCGTAGACTTCCAAAATACTAAACCTCTACATAAAGTAACTATCAGTCACACGAACTACCATAAAGCTCCTCCATACTTCCATACATACACCTTACATACACTTACCTCTCTATGTTGATACTGTTCTATGTTGATACTGTGGCAAAGCTGGTACAAGGTAAGTCTATGTGTCTGAGCTCTGACGAGAGAAGTCTCATGTGTGGGTCGTAGCGCTCAGTGAAACTACAGAATTAGATGTCCTTACTTATACCCCTCGTTCCTACCCAAACTTCTTTGTTGGTCCAAGAATGCTCTCTATCACACATTCCTGACCCCCTATCATTTCCAGTCGATTAGGAATTTCCGTCGTCGACCCAAAAGTATCTATGTCCCAAAACTACAGCAAGTGAAGTCCATCCTATAAGTCACCTAAAAAAATTATACCCTTATTTTTTTAAAACAAAGAAGTGCACTGAGCTAAAGATGGCGTCCGTCAATATAAAGAAAAATAATTTGTAATGTTCATGTTATAGAAATATATGTATATGTAAGTAAATTGTTATGTATGTAGGATGTTATGCATGTAAGTTTGCTATGTACGTAGGTTGTTATGTATGAATGTATTGCTGTAAAAAAAATAAAGAAAATCAAAAGACACTGTTATTTAACTTGGCACAAAAGATATGTTATGTTTCGTTGCACAGCAGCCATTTAAAAAAAAAAAACCTACGTCAAGGAGAGCTAGCACATAATTCGCATCTTTGTCTTACCAGACAATCAACTACATCAAAGTAACGAGATTCAACATAAGATTTGTATTAAAGGAAGCGTAGAACTTTTTATTTACTTTAAATTCATTCCAAAGCGGAGATGGGTGCGCCCTCCCCCCCCCCCCAATTTTAGACCCCCCCCCCTAAAAAAAGTGGACGGGAGATTTTTAATTTTGTAATGTTCATCTGGTGCCAAGGTTTAAATAAAAAGGTTTGACTAAGAGAACTGAGTTTGTTGTATTTGTTGTTTTAGTGACTATCTCTTCCCGTGTGCTCCGCCCTCAGTACTTGCCCATTTCAATAACGGTTCTGTGATGTTCATATAAATAATAGTTCATTAGGAGGGTGAAATGGCTGGCGGGCTCCTGACAGCCCCACCAACGCACTGCTCCACTGCCGGGCTGCTTACAGTCCCACCAAACACGACCCCACTGCCAGGCTGCTCACAATCCCACCAAACACGGCCCCACTGCCAGGCTGCTTACAGTCCCACCAAACACGACCCCACTGCCAGGCTGCTTACAGTTCCACCAAACACGACCCCACTGCCAGGCTGCTTACAGTCCCACCAAACACGACCCCACTGCCAGGCTGCTTACAGTTCCACCAAGCACAGCCCCACCACCAGGCTGTTTACAGACCCACTAACCAAGGCCACACTGTCGGGCTGTTTAAGGCCCCTCCAAAGCAAGGCCCTAACTCTTGGTCTTAAGTCCATGTCTTGGGAATGCTGTGCGTGACTTTGAACAGCTATGACATCATTGTTTGTTTATGTCATAAGTTGGGGGAGGGGGGGATGGGGGGGATCGGTCTCAATCAATATCCTGCTGGTACCACATGAGTTCTTGGAGAATGTTTTGGTTACGTTACATAAAGGTTGATACTTACATAAAGGGAGATACTTACATAAAGGTTGATACTTACATAAAGATTGATACTTACATATGGTTGATACTTACATAAAGGCTGAAGCTTACATAAAGGTTGATGCTTACATAAAGGTTGATACTTACATAAAGGTTGATGCTTAAATAAGGGTTGATACTTACATAAAGGTTGATACTTACATAAAGGTTGATACTTACATAAAGGTTGATGCTTACATAAAGGCTGAAGCTTACATAAAGGTTGATACTTACATGAAAAGGAGGAAGCGATAAGGTTATCCCCCCTCACCCCCCCCCCCCCCCCGAAAAAAAAACAAACTAAGAAAAGAAGAAAAATACGTGTTTGACATATTTCGGGAGAGATTAACACATAGGTGTACCTGTCTTCGTTTTGATGCCAAACACCCCCAGCTCCCCCCCCCCCCTCGATTCGTCCTCCTATGCCACTGCGAGTTTATATTTTGCTAGTTCCGGTGCTGTGTGAAATCTTCAACGACACTGATGATGGACGACTTCCCCCAGTACACGCCTCTGTGCAGTGCCGGCTTTAGGCACGTGCGGGTTTCTAGAGCGGAAATAAAATTCCGTGAAGATAAAAATATGTTAAACAATAAAGTATACTTATGACTGTGTTATGTTACTTCATGTAACAGATTATACTTTTATATAATAATTTGTTTCGGAAAATTATTGTTTTGTTTGGGAATAAATGAAAAGAAATGAATGATGGGATGCGAGAAAAAAGAATATGGAGTATGTACATCAAAAAAGGCCCTAGCCGTGGTACAATTTTTATATCTTAAGACATCGTGTAGTATTGTATATTATTTCCAAATGTGAAGGAATAAGACAATGTATATTGAAACCCTGCCCGCATCCACCACTTGTTCAATCAAATCATGTTTTGTTTTAGAGTGTACCATTGATCGCTGGAATTCAAAAGGGCTCTATGGCGCGCGCCATCTTGAAATTGGCGTCATTGTATTGAGATTGCGCACATTCACATCTCATTTATTTTTTTTAAAGTTGCTAGCTCTCGAATGAATATGGAGACAAGACAAATCGCTCACATAAACATACACAGTTTGATTGCTGCCATTTGACATATTTTATGGCGTAATAATGCTACAGATACAACAAAGCAGAGCAATCATGTTTGTATATTTGCAAATGAAAACATTTCGGTGACGCCTTTGAGTACAAGGCTCCAAATCCACTTCACCACGACTTTTAAATTAAAAATTGCACCAGGGGTATAGCATGAAAATTGCCCCACCGCGTTTCCCGTCTCATTAATAAATGACACACACACATACGCACACAAATATATACATTTTTAAAAACAAAATCGTTTAGTGTACTTAGGTTTTTTGCGCCCATGCTGTTGGCACCCCTGATATTGAAGCCCCTTGCTGTTGACGCCAATGCTATTGGTACCCATGATATTGACGCCCCATGCTGATCGCACCCCTGATATTGATGCCCCTTGCTGTTGGCACCCCTGATATTGAACCCCATGCTGTTGCCACCCATGCTGTTGGCACCATTACTTTTGGTGCCTCTGCTGTTGGCGGTCGGGACGTATGCCCCCCCCCCTTCTTTTCGTCGCCCCCTTAACATGGCCCTGCATCCCAAGACTCCACAGATAGCAAACAGGTTTCGATGCACTTCTATTTTTTTTTTAAAGTGACTCTCTTAAATCTTATTTAATTTATTTCTTTTAAAATTATTATTATTATGCACTGACTCATGTTTTTAAAACAAATTCTGGAGTCTGCCTTTGGCGCAATTATCCTCAAATCCAGGGGTCGTGCGTCTTAAAGTAACCAGACCCCAGATCCCCAGAGCGTAGACGCTATGTCGTATCTGTTTACATCGTCAACCCAGCCAATGATTCGGATGAGGACCGCAAATGCCATTAGTTGAATTTCCGCACTGCAAGTGCAAAGAATGTGTCCTCAATACCGCTCGACTTTAAATCAGTTTGAGCTCTCGGGCCCGCAAGACTTCAATCCCTTTACTCGACCATTGATTTCTGGGGGAGGTCCCGAGCCCCAACACACAGACGGGAGGATATGTTTGCCTCTTTGCTCTCCCGGCGGTCATGAGATGAAATTGGGAGATGTGGCTTAAAGTAAAGATGGCACGATTTTAGGACAACGCGAGGGGGGGGCGTGAGGGTGAGGGCGGAGGGAGGGTAGCGAGTGCTTAATTGAGAAAGAAGAAGAAAGGGGAGGCAATTTAATGGCGGGAGATAACAGCGATAAGGCATTGATGGACAGAGGAGAGGTTTAAAGGAGGGAAGGCGACGAGCTCGGGCAAAAGCACCGGAGGGATATAAGTACAGAAAAAAATGAATTAATTTACAGAAATATGTATCAATAAGGCGAGGCATACAAGTGTAGTGAGAACATATTTCGTGAATAATGTACATGGGTAAGAGATTGATTGCTTTGATCAAACGCTCAGAACAACACAAGGGGGAAAGCCTAGAGCTAGTATTAATTCAATGGGAAAGTAACAGAGAATGAAGCCATGATGAAATTGATGTTAAGCAGTGCGTCACTAAAATAACAAAACGAAAAACAGTAAAGAACTTAGAGTCATGGCGTGTCAAAAAAAAAGGCTGCTGTGCGCAGGGCGATGTCTGAATTCGGGCGCCCTTTTCCCCCGAAAAGTATTATTTCGCATGAAAAATGATGATTTTGGCGCCATGTGTAAGTGCCCCCCGGGTGCTGAAAGCCTAACCCTTGAAACCCAACCCCTCGTTCGGCCCTGCTTAGACAAATTAGAAGTCACGGTGAATTGATGAGAGTGTAATATACCTGAAACCTGACCTGAAACCTGACCCGAAACCTGACCTGAAACCTTACCCGAAACCTGACCTGAAACTTGACGTCCAACACGCAATGATCGTTTAATTTAAGCTCGTGATCCTAATTAAATGCCCCATATTGTTCAGACATCTGGCCTTTAGATTGTTAAATTGCACCGGCCTTGATGCTACACCCGGTAATGTTGGTGCTAATCAATAGCCATTGACTTAATTCAGTTTCTTAAAAAGAGCCGTAACATTATGGGAAGTTAGATTATGAGAATTAGATAAAGGGAAGTTAGATTAAGGAAAGTTAGATTACTGGGAAAAGTTTACGGGAAGTTAGATTATGGGAATTTAGATTAAGGGGATTTAGATTATGGGAATTTGGATTAAGGGGATTTAGATTATGGGAATTTAGATTAAGGGAATTTAGATTATGGGAATTTAGATTAAGGGGATTTAGATTATGGGAATTTAGATTAAGGGGATTTAGATTATGGGAATTTAGATTAAGGGGATTTAGATTATGGGAATTTAGATTAAGGGGATTTAGATTATGGGAATTTAGATTAAGGGGATTTAGATTATGGGAATTTAGATTAAGGGGATTTAGATTATGGGAATTTAGATTAAGGGGATTTAGATTTTGGGAATTTAGGTTAAGGGGATTTAGATTATGGGAATTTGGATAAATGAAAGTTAGATGGTTTTCATAATGTATTAATTTCCGGGAAATAATTTTAATTTTCGATGGGCTTTTTAAAAAAAATTGCTTACGATAATCTAGGACAGTGTTTCCCGAAAGTGGTGGTCAGCAGACGAGACCCAGTCAGTGAGCTTTACGTTGCCTGTCCGCACAACGTTAGAAAGTGGATACAGTTAAATAGAGCTATACAGCAGTAATATATGTATATGTATTACACATTGCTAGCATTAAATGCTAATGGTTAATAGAGTACTCTCGCCATTGGCCGATCTCGAATTCAAATTAAACAACCCCGAAAAAGATAATTTTTTTCGTATACATTCTGTATATGCATTTTTAAAAATATTTAAAATTTTATATAAATATATTAATGTCCCACCCGATTTTGCACAGCAAATTTAATAATTTATTTAACCAACTATTTTAGAAAAACGGAAGAAAATATTACGCACAAAACGCACTTGCGATATTTGTTATTCTCAAGAATTCTCATTTAGCGCAGTTATCAGGAATTGTATTGCGTGAAGTCATAAGTCCTTCATCTTCCCCTCGACAATAAGAAGAAAATCTGATTTTGTGGGGCTGTGGGTGGGGCTGTGGGTGGGGCTGAAAATTTGAAATAATGTCATCGGCAACGAGCCTCCGTGTCAAGTTTCAGCTCGATATGTTAAAGGGAAGTGGGTCAATTAGCAATCCGAAGATTTTGCCCTATACACGCCCTAAAAGTGAAGCTAAATAAAGGATTTAAGAACATGACGAATTTAGGGTTTTAAAAAAAAAAGATACAAACAATTAATAAATAGGCCACCCGCGCCCTGTGCAATGGCGAACTAATGTACAAGGGCCCTGGGGCACCCATCTTAATCGTTTTTAGAAACACCGGTCTTGAAAACCTAGTTGCGTCCTAGTTGTGCAATGTTTGTTGACTTCACGCTACATTCGTTGATGCAGATCATTCAGAAGCTTAAGAGGCTGGCCAGCGTAATAAGGCTAAACTTCAGACAAACATGTCCAGCGTCCAATCTGGCACCAATTAGAAGCTCCACCGGCAGCCACTTCTCTCCCTGGCCCAGGGCAGAGATAATAGAAGGGGAGGGAATGTCATCAGCTTCCTGCCCTCCCCGATGTTTTCAATGGCACACAATTTTTTTTTTACAAACTTTATTTAAAGTTCCGCTCTCTTGATTACATTGGATCAGCTTCAATTTGACAGCGAAGACCGCCACCTTTTGGAACACGCCCCAGCGAAGACCGCCACCTTTTGGAACACGCCCCAGCGAAGACCGACACCTTTTGGAACAAACCCCAGCGAAGACCGCCACCTTTTGGAACATGCCCCAGACACTGGCTTGTTTCAATTCGAGCAATTACAGGCTTAAAGCGTATTTTAAGTACCTACTTATGCTATCGGTAGATTTAATATAAGTCCGCCTTTGGAATCAGAAGGAATGACCAGCAGGGGCGTGGCTAACTGGGGGTCCAGTGGTCTGTACCTCCCGGTGCTGACGTCAAGGGCCATTTTTTTTTAATGACACAAATCCGATGAATGCTAAAAGGACGGCTAAGGCTGGACCACCACCCACCCCCTGTCAAAAAATTCACCTACGCCCCTGGTGACAGGCCTTGTAAGTTTATAATTTTTACAATAAAAGACACATTACCAGGGGCGTCTACCCCCTCCTTTTATATGAAGTAAGCCACCCCATCCCTTCCCCGAAGACCTTAGACCTGGTCAATGCTGTACTGTGGCCAGTTCAGGGTCATGTTAGTCATGGTAGTGTTGTTTATTCCGGGAGTTCCTTATGCATATTAATAATACCACCGAAAAAAAAATATTTACAATTTAAAAAATGTTGTGAAAAATTAAACTATTCAAAATTAATATTTATTTTAAAAACTAGTTCCCCTCTTTAAGTCAAATAATTCTATTGTTATCATGTCACTATTCAATAAATACATTTTAGTACGCTAATAATTTGCTTTTGTTAATTCTTAAAATTCATTGAATGATTAGGCGTCGAGGTGAATAATTGGACGTCAAGGTGAATAATTGGACGTCGAGGTGAATGATTGGACGTCGAGGTGAATGATTGGGCGTCGAGGTGAATGATTTGGCGTCGAGGTGAATGTTTGGGCAAAACACGCATCATTACATACTAGAATGTTCCAGCCTTAGCAGACGATCTTTGTATAATTTTGTTTCCTGCTAACAAAAATTGTAGCAGCTCTATTGTTTTCTTTCCCTTATTGGAAGGCAGATAGGAAGGCGCTGCATCCCACCCACCGTCCCCCAACCTTTGTAGACGCCCCTGCACGTTTCTAGAAACCATGTTCCCGTGATAAGATGTCTCATGTCGTTTCTCGACTCCATAAAATATCAGCTTCTCGTTGACAAGGATACAAATCTGTCCAACGCAGTGGTTCTCAACCTTTCTAATGCCGCGACCCTGTAATGCCTTTTCCTCATGTTGTGGTGACCCCCAACCATAAAATTATTTTCTTTGCTACTTCATAAATAATAAATATGTGTTTTCCTATGGTCTTAGGCGACCCCCGTGTAAAGGTCGTTCGACCCCCCCCCCCCCAAAGGGGTCGCGACACACAGCTGGTCAAAAGACTAATACTTAAACCTTCCTTGTTTGCAAGTGCAGCAATGTCCCGGAATTTTAATGAGGAAATTGAACGGGGGTGAAGGGAAGAACATTAATGGTTTGGGGGGTTGGGGTGGTGGTGGGGTGTGGGTTACTCATGGGGGAAATAGTCGACAGATTGGTAATGGGGTTAAAATATTGATGGGCTAGAAATGAATTGGTTTAATGTAAATGTAAGACAGGTGTGGTAGAGACAAGATGTAAGACAGGTGTGGTAGAGACAAGATGTAAGACAGGTGTGGTAGAGACAAGATGTAAGACAGGTGTGGTAGAGACAAGATGTAAGACAGGTGTGGTAGAGACAAGATGTAAGACAGGTGTGGTAGAGACAAGATGTAAGACAGGTGTGGTAGAGACAAGATGTAAGACAGGTGTGTTAGAGACAAGATGTAAGACAGGTGTGGTAGAGACAAGATGTAAGACAGGTGTGGTAGAGACAAGATGTAAGACAGGTGTGGTAGAGACAAGATGTAAGACAGGTGTGGTAGAGACAAGATGTAAGACAGGTGTGGTAGAGACAAGATGTAAGACAGGTGTGGTAGAGACAAGATGTAAGACAGGTGTGGTAGAGACAAGATGTAAGACAGGTGTGGTAGAGACAAGATGTAAGACAGGTGTGGTAGAGACAAGATGTAAGACAGGTGTGGTAGAGACAAGATGTAAGACAGGTGTGGTAGAGACAAGATGTAAGACAGGTGTGGTAGAGACAAGATGTAAGACAGGTGTGGTAGAGACAAGATGTAAGACAGGTGTGGTAGAGACAAGATGTAAGACAGGTGTGGTAGAGACAAGATGTAAGACAGGTGTGGTAGAGACAAGATGTAAGACAGGTGTGGTAGAGACAAAATGTAAGACAGGTGTGGTAGAGACAAGATGTAAGACAGGTGTGGTAGAGACAAGATGTAAGACAGGTGTGGTAGAGACAAGATGTAAGACAGGTGTGGTAGAGACAAGATGTAAGACAAGTGTGGTAGAGACAAGATGTAAGACAGGTGTGGTAGAGACAAGATGTAAGACAGGTGTGGTAGAGACAAGATGTAAGACAGGTGTGGTAGAGACAAGATGTAAGACAGGTGTGGTAGAGACAAGATGTAAGACAGGTGTAGTAGAGACAAGATGTAAGACAGGTGTGGTAGAGACAAGATGTAAGACAGGTGTGGTAGAGACAAGATGTAAGACAGGTGTGGTAGAGACAAGATGTAAGACAGGTGTGGTAGAGACAAGATGTAAGACAGGTGTAGTAGAGACAAGATGTAAGACAGGTGTGGTAGAGACAAGATGTAAGACAGGTGTGGTAGAGACAAGATGTAAGACAGGTGTGGTAGAGACAAGATGTAAGACAGGTGTGGTAGAGACAAAATGTAAGACAGGTGTGGTAGAGACAAGATGTAAGACAGGTGTGGTAGAGACAAAATGTAAGACAGGTGTGGTAGAGACAAGATGTAAGACAGGTGTGGTAGAGACAAGATGTAAGACAGGTGTGGTAGAGACAAGATGTAAGACAGGTGTGGTAGAGACAAAATGTAAGACAGGTGTGGTAGAGACAAGATGTAAGACAGGTGGGGTAGAGACAAGATGTAAGACAGGTGTGGTAGAGACAAGATGTAAGACAGGTGTGGTAGAGACAAGATGTAAGACAGGTGTAGTAGAGACAAGATGTAAGACAGGTGTGGTAGAGACAAGATGTAAGACAGGTGTGGTAGAGACAAGATGTAAGACAGGTGGGGTAGAGACAAGATGTAAGACAGGTGTGGTAGAGACAAGATGTAAGACAGGTGTGGTAGATACAAGATGTAAGACAGGTGTAGTAGAGACAAGATGTAAGACAGGTGTGGTAGAGACAAGATGTAAGACAGGTGGGGTAGAGACAAGATGTAAGACAGGTGTGGTAGAGACAAGATGTAAGACAGGTGTAGTAGAGACAAGATGTAAGACAGGTGTGGTAGAGACAAGATGTAAGACAGGTGTGGTAGAGACAAGACGTAAGACAGGTGTGGTAGAGACAAGATGTAAGACAGGTGTGGTAGAGACAAAATGTAAGACAGGTGTGGTAGAGACAAGATGTAAGACAGGTGTAGTAGAGACAAGATGCAAGACAGGTGTGGTAGAGACAAGATGTAAGACAGGTGTAGTAGAGACAAGATGTAAGACAGGTGTGGTAGAGACAAGATGTAAGACAGGTGTGGTAGAGACAAGATGTAAGACAGGTGTAGTAGAGACAAGATGTAAGACAGGTGTAGAAGAGACAAGATGTAAGACAGGTGTGGTAGAGACAAGATGTAAGACAGGTGTGGTAGAGACAAGATGTAAGACAGGTGTGGTAGAGACAAGATGTAAGACAGGTGTAGTAGAGACAAGATGTAAGACAGGTGTGGTAGAGACAAGATGTAAGACAGGTGTGGTAGAGACAAGATGTAAGACAGGTGTGGTAGAGACAAGATGTAAGACAGGTGTGGTAGAGACAAAATGTAAGACAGGTGTGGTAGAGACAAGATGTAAGACAGGTGTGGTAGAGACAAAATGTAAGACAGGTGTGGTAGAGACAAGATGTAAGACAGGTGTGGTAGAGACAAGATGTAAGACAGGTGTGGTAGAGACAAAATGTAAGACAGGTGTGGTAGAGACAAGATGTAAGACAGGTGGGGTAGAGACAAGATGTAAGACAGGTGTGGTAGAGACAAGATGTAAGACAGGTGTGGTAGAGACAAGATGTAAGACAGGTGTAGTAGAGACAAGATGTAAGACAGGTGTGGTAGAGACAAGATGTAAGACAGGTGTGGTAGAGACAAGATGTAAGACAGGTGTGGTAGAGACAAGATGTAAGACAGGTGTGGTAGAGACAAGATGTAAGACAGGTGTGGTAGATACAAGATGTAAGACAGGTGTAGTAGAGACAAGATGTAAGACAGGTGTGGTAGAGACAAGATGTAAGACAGGTGTGGTAGAGACAAGATGTAAGACAGGTGGGGTAGAGACAAGATGTAAGACAGGTGTGGTAGAGACAAGATGTAAGACAGGTGTAGTAGAGACAAGATGTAAGACAGGTGTGGTAGAGACAAGATGTAAGACAGGTGTAGTAGAGACAAGATGTAAGACAGGTGTGGTAGAGACAAGGTGTAAGACAGGTGTGGTAGAGACAAAATGTAAGACAGGTGTGGTAGAGACAAGATGTAAGACAGGTGTAGTAGAGACAAGATGCAAGACAGGTGTGGTAGAGACAAGATGTAAGACAGGTGTAGTAGAGACAAGATGTAAGACAGGTGTGGTAGAGACAAGATGTAAGACAGGTGTGGTAGAGACAAGATGTAAGACAGGTGTAGTAGAGACAAGATGTAAGACAGGTGTAGAAGAGACAAGATGTAAGACAGGTGGGGTAGAAATAAGATGTAAGACAGGTGTGGTAGAGACAAAAATGTAAGACAGGTGTGGTAGAGAAAATATTTAAGACAGGTGTGGTAGAGACAAGATGTAAGACAGGTGTGGTAGAGGCAAGATGTAAGACAGGTGTGGTAGAGACAAGATGGCGTCATTCTGTTCTGATAAAAATGACTTGACCGTACATTGACTTCTGATGTATTTTTTTAATGTATCCATAAATGTGTCTGGTCTGAAGAATGTAACTAGGTGGATGTGTGGGGAGGGGGTAACTGGGGTGGGTGTGGCTGGGGTGGGGTGTGGGGTGGCTGGGTGTGGGGTGGGGGTGTCGGGGTGGGGTTGGCTGGGGTGGGATTGGCTGGAGGGTATGTGTACGTATTTGTTTGGATCCGCTACTGGAATAGATTGTGAGGAAAATAAATAAATAGGACAATGACAGACGAGATTAGGTAAGCAAGAGAGGGAGAGGGAGGGAGGGAGGGAGATAGAAGGAGAGAGGTGATAGGAGGGAGAGAGTGAGCGTAGAAAGAGAACGTGTGAGAGAGAGAGAGTGGAGTTGGCGATAGGTATGATGGAAGGATAAATGGATGAATATGTGGATAGATAGATAGATAGATAGATAGATAGATAGATAGATAGATAGATAGATAGATAGATAGATAGATAGATAGATAGATAGATAGACAGATAGACAGATAGACAGATAGACAGATAGACAGATAGACATATAGACAGATAGACAGATAGACAGATAGACAGATAGACAGATAGACAGATAGACAGATAGACAGATAGACAGATAGACAGATAGATAGATAGATAGATAGATAGATAGATAGATAGATAGATAGATAGATAGATAGATAGATAGATAGATAGATAGATAGATAGATAGATAGATAGATAGATAGATAGATAGATAGATAGATAGATAGATAAAAACGGGACAATATAGAAAGAATAGACAAGCACGCAACGAGTGAGTGAGAGAGACGTGGTGAGATTCGAGACTAGGGAAGAATATCTGGTGCTATATCCCGAGGATATGGTAAGCCTTGTTTCTCCAACGAAATTATCCGCCACTGTGTTGGGAGACGTGTCTGTCGTTTGGTTCTGCTTGTCTGTCTCTGTGCTGGGAGACGTGTTTGTCGCGTGGTTCTGCTTGTCTGTCTCTGTGTTTGAGGACTTGTCTGTCGTTTGGTTCTGCTTGTCTGTCTCTGAGTTGGAAGACGTGTCTGTCGTTTGGTTCTGCTTGTCTGTCTCTGTGTTGGAGGACTTGTCTGTCGCTTGGTTCTGCTTGTCTTTCTCTGTGTTGGAGGACTTGTCTGTCGTTTGGTTCTGCTTGTCTGTCTCTGTGTTGGAAGTCTTGTCTGTCGCTTGGTTCTGCTTGTCTGTCTCTGTGTTGGAAGACGTGTCTGTCGTTTGGTTCTGCTTGTCTGTCTCTGTGTTTGAGGACTTGTCTGTCGCTTGCTTCTGCTTGTCTGTCTCTGTGTTGGAAGTCTTGTCTGTCGCTTGGTTCTGCTTGTCTGTCTCTGTGTTGGAAGTCTTGTCTGTCGCTTGGTTCTGCTTGTCTGTCTCTGTGTTGGAAGACGTGTCTGTCGTTTGGTTCTGCTTGTCTGTCTCTGTGTTGGAGGACTTGTCTGTCGCTTGGTTCTGCTTGTCTTTCTCTGTGTTGGAGGACTTGTCTGTCGCTTGCTTCTGCTTGTCTGTCTCTGTGTTGGAGGACTTGTCTGTCGCTTGGTTCTGCTTGTCTTTCTCTGTGTTGGAAGTCTTGTCTGTCGCTTGGTTCTGCTTGTCTGTCTCTGTGTTGGAAGTCTTGTCTGTCGCTTGGTTCTGCTTGTCTGTCTCTGTGTTGGAAGACGTGTCTGTCGTTTGGTTCTGCTTGTCTGTCTCTGTGTTGGAGGACTTGTCTGTCGCTTGGTTCTGCTTGTCTTTCTCTGTGTTGGAGGACGTGTCTGTCTTATGTTCTATTACTTGTTTGTCTCTGTGTTGGAGGACGTGTCTGTCTTATGTTATATTACTTGTCTGTCTCTGTGTTGGAGGACGTGTCTGTCTTATGTTATATTACTTGTCTGTCTCTGTGTTGGAGGACGTGTCTGTCTTATGTTCTATTACTTGTCTATGTTGAATTCTAAAATTAATCTGTCACTTTGTTCTTAGATTTGTAACGTTTTAAAACCTATGCGTAGCTCTATGATTCCCTTCCTCCCTTCTCCCCCTCTCTCTCTCTCTCTCTCACTCTCTCTTTTTCCTCTCTCTTTCTCTTTTTCTTTTGACACCTTCTCTCTTCCTATCTCTTGTTTCAATACACTCTCACTCCTTCTATATGTGTTTGCTATTGTATTGATGAGCGAGTGTCCCATGGCGCTACTTAATAATTTCGTACCCTCCTTTTGTTAGGACAATTGCTTGAAGTCTCCGGTTCTTATTTTAGTCTTGTGTGTGTGTGTGTGTTTGTGTGTGTATATGTGTGTGTTTTTGTATGTTTGTGTGTGTGTTTGTGTGTGCGTGTTTGTTTGTGTGCGAGTGTTTTTGAGTGTGTGTTTTAGTTTGTGTGTATATGTTTATGTTTGTGTGTGTGTTTTTGTGTGTGCTTGTTTGCGTGTGTGTTTTTGTGTGTGCGAGTGTGTTTGAGTGTGTGTGTGTGTTTGCGTGTATGTTTGTGTTTGTGTGTGTGTGTGTGTTTGTGTGTGTGTTTGTGTATGTGTGCTTGTGTGTTTGTGTGTATTTGTATGTGTGTGCGAGTGTGTTTGTGTTTGTGTGTGTGTGTGTGTGTTTGTGTGTATGTGTGTGACGTAGGCTTCAACTTGTTCACATGTTTTCATAATTCTCAGATCATTCGTATTGGAATTATTATATATGAATTATATTTGTTTAATTATTATTTTATTTTTTGGGTTGGGGATTGTGCTTCCCCTCCGAATTTCACCTGGCTTTCCTATTCTTTCTTAATTTCAGAAATTATGTTCTCAGTTGTACCTCTTTTTGTGTTTCAACTTAACAACAAATACAGTGCCATTTGCAAATGAAAAATCAATGACCCCCCCCACCCCCGCCACCCACCCACCACCTAATAGAACTATTTATTTTAAAAAAACACAGTTAAATAACGTAAAAGAGACATGCAGTATATAACATAGCAAGCATACCGGGCCACACCAAGTCATTACCCGCACAGTGTTCGTATCTATCTATGTGCAGGTGTGGGTCGTCGTAAACAAAGGTGTCACCACTCTTCCACTGACAGGGGAGTGGCCAAATTATTGATCTCTAACATTATTTATCTACATGCTTCTGTTCATCATGCTAGGCCAGGGCATGTAAAGCCTTCGTGTGTGTGGGTGTGTATACGTGTGTGTGTTTGTGTGTGTGTTTGTCTGTGTGTGTGTTTCTTTGTTTATGTGTGTTTTTGTGTGTTTTTGTGTGTGTATGAGTGTGTGTGTGCGTCTGTTTATGTGTGTGTGTGTTTGTGTATCTTAGTATGTGCGTGTATGTGTGTGTGTTTGTGTGTGTCTGTGTTTGTTTGTGTGTGTGTGTCTTTACAAGTTGGAAATGGGTATTGTGAGTTCTCGGAAAATGTGGTTTTGTAAAAAATGAAATACCGTCCATGGTGTCTGTTGGAATAAACTCCTTCTCTGAGTTTCAATGTTACTTTGTGTATAAGAACGACAACTCCGAGTTTCAATGTTACTCTATGTATAAGAACGACAAATCAACAGGAAAAAAATGTTTGGGGGGGGGGGGGGGGGAGAGAGAAACGATTCAAACCTTAACTGAAGTCCATGGTTCAGAAATGGAACAAATTGAGACTTCAGGGGGAAGTAATCGTAAACCTTGAAAGCGGGCTAAATCAATTATACCACTGTCTGCTCCGTCTGTCTAACATTACCCTCCCCAATCTTCTCCGTCTGTCTAACATTACCCTCCCCAATCTTCTCAGTCTGTCTAACAATACGCCCCCCCCCAGTCTTCCCAGTCTGTCATACATTACCCCCCCCAATCTGCTCCATCTGTCTAACATTACCCTTCCCAATCTTCTCAGTCTGTCTAACATTACGCTCCCCCCCCCGTCTTCCCAGTCTGTCATACATTACACCTCCCCAATCTGCTCCATCTGTCTAACATTACCCTCCCCAATCTTCTCAGTCTGTCTAACATTACGCCCCCCCCCCGTCTTCCCATTCTGTCATACATTACCCACCCCCCGATCTTCTCCGTCTGTCTAACATTACCCCCCCCCCGGTCAACTCTATCTAACATTACCCAGGTCTTCTCCGTCTCACATTACCCTCCCTCCTCTTCCCAGTCTGTCTAACATTAACCCCCCCCCCATCTCCTCAGTCTGTGTAACATACATCTCCCCCCTTCTACTCTCAGTCTGACTAACATTACCCAACGACTTCTCCGTCTGTCTAACATTACCCCCCCCCCCCGTCAACTCTATCTAACATTACCCAGGTCTTCTCCGTCTCACATTACCCTCCCCCGTCTTCCCAGTCTGTGTAACATACCCCTCCCCCCGTCTACTCTCAGTCTGACTAACATTACCCAACGACTTCTCCGTCTGTCTAACATTACCCCGTCTGTCTAACATTACCCCCCGTCAACTCTATCTAACATTACCCAGGTCTTCTCCGTCTCACATTACCCTCACCCGTCTTCCCAGTCTGTCTAACATTAACCCCCCCCCCGTCTTCTCTCAGTCTGTCTAACATTAACCCCCCCTCGTCTCAGTCTGTCTAACATTAACCCCCCCCCCCTCGTCTCAGTCTGTCTAACATTAACCCCCCCCCCTCGTCTCAATCTGTCTAACATTACCCCCCTCGTCTCAGTCTGTCTAACATTAACCCCCCCTCGTCTCAGTCTGTCTAACATTAACCCCCCTCGTCTCAGTCTGTCTAACATTAACCCCCCCACCCCCTCGTCTCAGTCTGTCTATCATTGTTATATTGACTCGCGTTTCAACACCGGCTTTTCATGTCCATGTTTTACCATACATACGCCTTTATGTTTAGGAAAGTCAATTGACGATTTGCTACAGACATGCACAGTTAGCGGTCTGGTCGAGAGAGACTGGGTGCAGACATGCACACTAAGAGATCTGGTCGAGGGAGTCTGAGTGCAGACATGCACACTAAGAGATCTGGTCGAGGGAGTCTGAGTGCAGACATGCACACTAAGAGATCTGGTCGAGGGAGTCTGAGTGCAGACATGCACACTAAGAGATCTGGTCGAGGGAGTCTGAGTGCAGACATGCACACTAAGAGATCTGGTCGAGGGAGTCTGAGTGCAGACATGCACACTAAGAGATCTGGTCGAGAGAGTCTGAGTGCAGACATGCACACTAAGAGATCTGGTCGAGGGAGTGCAGACGGTTATTAACACAAAAGAAAGCTAAAAATTACCTTTGTTGTCTTTCATGTCTCTACGTTTCGCCAGCGTCTGCAGTGTTTTGAAATTTTGATGAGTATAAATATTTATGCTATGATTGACAGATGGTGCCGTGCTGTGTGATGGAAAGAGTGAGGTGTAATTTTTAGGGGTTGGCTTGGAGTGAGAATAGTGTAGTGGCGTAAGGTAGAAGGAATAGTGTAGTGGGGTAAGGTAGAAGGAATATTGTAGTGGCGTAAGGTAGAAGGAATAGTGTAGTGGCGTAAGGTAGAAGGAGAAAAGTAGAAAGACGATGGTGATGTAAAACCTGGCTCATTCCGTTGAACAAATTAAAAGAGAAGTAGATAACTGATGTTAAAGATAGCGAGAAAGATTCACAATTGTTTTTTAAAAATCTGTTCTTCAATCAACATTACCCTTAAAACACGTAACATCTATTCAGCGTTTCCCCCCCCCCCCCCCCCCGTGTATTTCTGTAGTCGATTCCGAGCCAAACCATCTTACTTTTGTACTTAACCCATTGAGCGCAGACGATCTAAACATCGGCACAATGTCTCGTAAACGATCTAAGTCTCACCTTAACGTCGCAGGAAAAGAATAGCTAAACTCCCCGAGGGGCGCATTTTGCGATAACTGCCGATTTTTTTTCCCAACATCAGTTGTAATTTCACCTACGCAGTCGCCCGCCGCCCTGCAGCGGTGAAATTGGACTGCGGTGATCTAATGGATTTAGGGAACACCTTGGCAACACTGAGCAGACCAAACAATGCACCGTCTCGTCTTGGTTCAGTAGGGGTGAATGGACGACATTGTGGATACCTGTTTAAGCCGTGTGAAAGGTATCACGAGGGCAATGTCATGTTAGGCTAGGGATTCAGAGCACAAACAATAACATGCCTGTGTCGGTACAACGCCTTCCACCGAGACAGGAAACTAATCGCATGTGCGGGACTGTTGTGTTCGCCAGGGTTTATCGGGCAAAAGAATGTTGTACAGCATGGGTACACTGCCACACGATGTAATTAATAATACTTCATATATGAATACACATTATATGAATACACATATGAACACACATTATATGAATATACATTATATGAATACACATTATATGAATACACATTATATGAATACACATTATACGAATACACATTATATGAATACACATTATATGAATATACATTATATGAATACACATTATATGAATACACATATGAATACACATTATATGAATATACATTATATGAATACACATTATATGAATACACACATGAATACATATGATATGAACACACATATGAATACACATTATTTGAATACACATTATATGAATACACATTATATGAATACACATTATATGAATACACATATGAATACAGATGATATGAATACACATATGAATACACATTATATGAATACACATTATATGAATACACATTATATGAATACACATTATATTAATATACATTATATGAATACACATTATATGAATACACATTATATGGATACACATTATATGAATACACACATGAATACGCATTATATGAATACACATTATATGAATACACATATGAATACACATTATATCAATACACATTATATGAATACACATTATATGAATACACATATGAATACACATTATATGAATATACATTATATGAAAACACATTATATGAATACACATATGAATACATATTATATGAATACACATTATACGAATACACATTATATAATTACACATTATTTGAATACACATTATATGAATACACATAATATGAATACACATTATATGAATACCCATTATATGAATAAACATTATATGAATACACGTTATATGAATACACATTATATAATTACACATTATATAATTACACATTATTTGAATACACATTATATGAATACATATAATATGAATACACATTATATGAATACCCATTATATGAATACACATTATATAATTACACATTATATAATTACACATTATTTGAATACACATTATATGAATACATATAATATGAATACACGTTATATGAATACAAATTATATGAATACACATTATATGAATACACATTATATGAATACACATTATATGAATACACATTATATGAATAAACATTATATGAATACACATTATATGAATACATATTATAAGATACACATTATATGACTACACATATTTAAATATACTTTAAATAACTCAACTGAGCTCCATTTTTTTCCTCTGTCTTCATTTTCTTTCCACGTCACTTTCTTTTGGTTAGCCGAAGTAGGCGTTTTGCCAACACATTCGTTGTTTTGTTTTCCTTCTTTAAAATTTTCTTATACAGTGTTCTTCCCATTCTCTTTTTTTTTTTACAATTATTGCCTTATTTCTGTTATAACACTATCATAACATCGTTAAATCTGAAGCTCTGCTTAACAACAAACAAACCAAAAACACGGAGCAGACGGCAGGAGCCTCCTTAGTGAACAATTACAACTTAGCGAAATGAACAAAATAAGGTGCTCTTAGCTCAGCCCTTCTCGGACCAGGTACAGCTGCAAAGCCCCTGGGCTAAATTCCTTTTATTTTTGGCTTTTTCTCTTCGCGTCTTATTGTTAGTCGGATAAGGCTTTTTGTCTAAACCAGTGGTTCTTAAACTCTGACCTTTGGACTTCTTGTGGGATCCGTGAAAATTTTTCAGGGGGGGTCCATGGGCAGCATTACATTTCTAATTGAATTATATGCACTTTAAGCACTTTTTTGTTCTAGGAATGTTCCATTGCTTTTATTGACTGGCACTGGGTCCATGGAACAAAATTTTTAATAACCACTGGTTTCACGTTCATTTTAATTTTTTTTTATTGTAGCTGTTCTTTCCCTAGCATTGTGTTCTTCAATTATTTTCAGTAACATAGCGCAGAATTATACATGTATCTCATCAGTATGGCATTTTCATCTAAAAACAAAGACTGGCTACCTCAGCTACCGGTGTGTATGCTACCTCAGCTACCATTGGATTGGTCACCTAAGCTACCAGTGGGTTGGTTAAGTCAGTTACCGGTGGGTTGGCTACCTCAGCTACCAGTGGATTGGTCAACTCAACTACCAGTGTGTTGGCTACCTCAGCTACCGGTGGGTTGGCTACCATAGATACCGGTGGGTTGGCTACCTCAGCTACCAGCGGGTTTGCTACCTCAGCTACCGGTGGGGTGGCTACCTCAGCTACCAGTGGGTTGGTTAAGTCAGTTACCGGTGGGTTGGCTACCTCAGCTACCAGTGGATTGGTCAACTCAACTACCAGTGTGTTGGCTACCTCAGCTACCGGTGGGTTGGCTACCATAGATACCGGTGGGTTGGCTACCTCAGCTACCAGCGGGTTTGCTACCTCAGCTACCGGTGGGGTGGCTACCTCAGCTACCAGTGGGTTGGCTACCTCTGATACCGGTGGGTTGGCTACCTCAGCTACCGGTGGGTTGGCTACCTCAGTTTCCGGCGCGTTGGCTACCTGAGCTACCGGTGGGTTGGCTACCTCAGATACCGGTAGCTCTTAATTTTATCTTTCTCAAATTGACCATTTTAAAAAAAAGTTGATCGGGGAAGAAAAAAAAACAAAATGACTTCAAAAAATATTTTAATGACACCCAGTTGCTGTCTGTAGTGGTCAGCCTGCCAGG
This sequence comes from Omphiscola glabra, assembly GCA_964017045.1. Lineage (NCBI taxonomy): Eukaryota > Metazoa > Mollusca > Gastropoda > Lymnaeidae > Omphiscola > Omphiscola glabra. Next base: position 5,522,144 of record OZ024803.1, on the reverse strand, counting down.
AATAAATACGTCCCATATTTGAGGTCTCGTATCTCATCTCCAAAGTTTATAGGAAATTTTTCTTTTAAATACATGTATTTAAATTTGTTACATAATTTTTCATCCACGACGTTCAGAGGAGGTGTAAATATCCTTTCAATCTCTGACCCCACCAAAAAATAGGACTCCAAAAACCATAATTATAACGGTATCATAAAAGACATTTTCATTGTAATAGATGAACATTTCCAATCTTCTGGTACAAGCAAGTTTTGATCTAAATGGGCTGATTCAATATGTGACTTAGTTCATTGTAGTTATCTCCCCGCCTCCAACCACTTGTTACTTCTGCTATGTCATCAGACTCTGTTTGGGCCATTATTAGCTAGCAATCAGCTTCCTGTTAACTAAGTTTCTCCCAGCGTGCATCTTTGCACTACATCGCCCCCCCCCGCCCCCCCCCAATCACATCAACCCCATTTTCTTTATAACTCCCTCGTCCCACAAGGTCAAAGCCCTCGCGTGAGCCTCGGTTATTACATCAAGTCATTTATTGATAGTAAAGCTGCGTCTAGCAACGGAAATTGGGAGTGCGTAAGGTGTCTACCTTTACTGTTTTCGGTTCCGCCATCACTGACAATGTTCTACTGCCCGATCACTGACAATGTTCTACTGCCCGATCACTGACAATGTTCTACTGCCCGATCACTGACAATGTTCTACTGCGACTCATAAAATGACGTAACGAAAGGTGTAGGAGATCGTGAACGCTGCATTTTCCTCTTAAATGTGCTACACTGTGTAATATGGGGTGGGGGGGGGGGCTCTTTAATTCCTTTGTGGTCTTATAATGAGACATTTATACTACGGGTCCAATAGAGCATGCCTGCACAACATACGGCCCGCGGGCCACATGCGGCCCGCCAGCGCCCATTTTGGCGGCCTGCGAAGTAATGAAATATTGTTTATTATTATTATTTTCTTAACAGCTTTCGCCCCTGTCGTATTGCCTTTTGGCCCGCACAAGTTTTTCATAACGCATTACGGCCCGCCTTACATTTTGAGTTACATTAGAGTGAGATTTTAGTGCTTGTTGATTTATCTTGGTTTCCTCGCTCTATATTTTGTGTTGTTCCTCTTTCTGATTGCCAGCCTCGTGTTTACAAAGCAATCAAAGTTGAAGTCTTTCTTTATCATTACTATTTCAATAAAAGGGACGTTTTTAGCATTCTTTGTAGAGACGTTATTGACATTCTTATAAAACATTGCATGGGACAATGATAGTCAACGATCCCGTCTAGTTTTGTTTGTTTGTTACATAATGTTTTCTACCCCGTGCTACTTGTACCTCATTTGATCGCAGCCCGCTTCCTCCTAACCCATATTATCCTTATACGCATTTATTAACAAATTCAACAACAGAAATAAATTTTTCATTTGAAAAAAACCACAAAAAAAAACCAACAACAAAAACAACAACAAAAACAACAACAAAAACAACAAAACAAAAAAACAACAACAAAAAAACAACAACAAAAACAACAAAAAACACAACAAAAACAACAACAAAAACAACACACAAAAAAAAAACAACAACAAAACAACAACAAAAAACAACAAAAACAACAAAAACAACAAAAACAACAACAAAAACAACAACAAAAACAACAAAAACAACAACAAAAACAACAAAAACAAAAACAACAACAAAAACAACAAAAACAAAAACAACAACAAAAACAACAAAAACAACAAAAACAACATAAACAACAACAAAAACAACAAAAAAACATAAACAACAACATAAACAACAACAAAAACAACAAAAACAACAACAAAAACAACAACAAAAACAACAACAAAAACAACAACAAAAACAACAAAAACAACAACAAAAACAACAAAAACAACAAAAACAACATAAACAACAACAAAAACAACAAAAACAACAACAAAAACAACAACAAAAACAACAACAAAAACAACAACAAAAACAACAAAAACAACAACAAAAAAATACAACAAAAACAACAAAAAAACAACAACAAAAACCACAAAACTTGAACCAAATGATGTTGTAGCTTAGGAAATTTATAATTCAACGCTTTAGAAGAATTAAGTACCCACTAGTCAGGCAAAGAAACGTGTTAGAGATAAACAGATGAATGCATGCATTTGGCCTTGTTATATTACATAAACAAAAACGACCACTGCTTGGAGAATTATTTCAATAGAAAGGCATCCGTTCGTATAGGGCGAATTCTTTCCCTTAAAGCAGAGGTTCCCAAACTTTTTTGTCTCGTAGACCCCTTGCCATGTTTTTCGGTTTTGGGTAGACCCCCTGCTTACCTGATATTGATTTTTTGCAAATTCATTAATTTTAAATTTTGACAGGTGGTATAGTGCTACTCACTTTGAAAGATTTACATTTATAACGGTAGTGAAGTGTATTGTGAAAAACTTTTTTAAAAACATGTTAAGTTTTATATATTTATTAATTAAATTTAAATTTAAAAATGCCAAAATAGAAGTCATGACCTGCTTACATGAGATCCACTATCGTCGACCCCCATTTTCATTTCATGGACCACCATTTTCATTTCATGGACCCCCATTTTCATTTCATGGACCCCAATTTTTTTTCCGCTGCCATAGACCCCTAGCAAGTTGTCGTAGACCCTTGGGGGTCGATATAGACCACTTTGGGAATCACTGCCTTAAAGCATAGTTGCACAACTCAAAATGTAAGGCGGTCTGTAATACTTTATGAAAAACTTGCGCGGGTCGAACGAAAATTAGGACCGGGGGGGGGGGGGGGAAGCTATTAAGAAAATAATAAGAATAAACAATACATGTATTTCGTTACTTCGCGGACCGCAAAGTGGGTGCGGGTGGACCGCATGCGTCCGGCGGGCCGTATGTTGTGCAGGTCTGACTTAAAGTCACGAACGACAGATAATGAAATTCATTGGTTCCACAATCTGTAAGAATCGACCAACGTGGCTCCCCCTGCGGTTAATCGGAGTGTTTATCCATGTGGTGAGCCCGAATATGTAGCGTAAACACAACACAACACTTAAACACAACACAACACCTCAGTTTATTTGGATCAATAAAAGAATCTTATGATGGTGCTTATTTTTTTTTAAAGACGCTTCGTGGAGTCATATTTGAAATTTTTAGTATTATTATTAAAACTGTTAAATTGCCTTCTCTTTTGTGTATGTTTAGAACAAAATCTTCGGATAGCTAACTGGCCGACTTCCCGTAAAGCTATCGAGCTGAAACTTGGCAGATAGACGCGTTGCCTATGACAACACATTCTTCCAAATTTTCAAATTTATAAAAGATTTACTCGAAAAAACTTTGTTTTTAGAGGTTGTTTGAATATCAAAGTGAAATATCCCAAGTCGGAAATGACGTAATCATTTATTTATTTATTTTTAATTGTCAACTGTCTAGCGCTACTAGGCATACGTTACAACAATGTTGAGTCTTGTCACTCTTTCCTACCCCGTCCCCTGAGACACATTGATGTGTATGCAGGGCCGAACCTAACAATTGCGGGGCCCTATGTGGAACGGATTGCGCGGGGCCCATTCTGGGTAGAGCATAAGGATAAAAAGGGAAATTTAAGATTTTGTATTAGAAAATAAATTCGGGGCGGGGCCTATGAAAGTGCGGGGCCCATTGCGGCCGCATAGGTTGCAGTGGCCTAAGACCGGCCCTGTGTGTATGTAGCCTGATGAAAGTATAACGATTCTTTTATTTACTGCACTCCCGCCTTCAACGTGTACATTATTCATGAGCCGAGCAGATGTTCTGACCGGGGAAGGCCTTTATGCAGCGGCGTATCCCAGAGGAGCGTTACAAAATGTAGGTGTGTGTGTGTGTGTAAGGGGTGGGGGCGCACTGTGTTGGGCACATAAAATCATAAAATTTTTGTATCGATGGAGAGTAATATGTGTTTGTGGCCATGTGCGATGAATGAGGGGGTACATACCACCTGTGGGGCCATGTGGGGGTGTATGAGGGTGGCATACCTCCTGTGTGGCCATGTGGGGTGTATGAGGGGGTCATACCTCCTGTGTGGCCATGTGGGGTGTATGAGGGGGTCATACCTCCTGTGTGGCCATGGGGGGTTATGAGGGGGTCATACCTCCTGTGTGGCCATGGGGTGTGTATAAGGGGGTCATACCTCCTGTGTGGCCATGGGGGGTAATGAGAGGGTCATACCTCCTGTGTGGCCATGGGGGTGTATGAGGCTGGCATACCTCATGTGTGGCCATGGGGGGTTATAAGGGGGACAGAACACCTGCGTAGCAATGTGAAGTATATGAGGATAGACATACAATATGTGTTTAGGCCGTAGAGGGAAGTAATTGTGGGGAGGGAAGGCTCCTGTATTGAGTTGGTGAGAAGTACGAAGCCATGACAGGCAGTTCCGGCTCATACCAACGAGAAGCCAGTATAGGAACTGCTCATTCCTACCAAAGGCAATCAGGGACTGGAACAATCTTTCAAAAGGAACAGTTGAGGCGACAACACTTGACTCATTTGCGTCTATTGCCTCATGGCCTTCCAACCCCCAGTGCATAATACCCTCACCCAGTTACTCTTGTAACCAGTGAAATATCCTCATCAACACCAGGCACAAACACATTGCAAATCCCATCTACATTCATAGGAGCCATAATGATCAATAAATTGATCGTGGGCCCTTAATATATAGAAGAAGAAGAAGGACAGACTCAGAAAGCCATGGAGCTGAAATTGTATACTTGTGCATTAAGTTTCTGGGGAAGAAAGTGACAAACTGCAAACGCATTCAACTCCTAAAACCGGATGGAATATGACTGAAAAACTGGAAAAGGCAAGTAGGCCGGACGATAATCTGTGTCTCGGAGTTCATGAATTTGTAACACTTATGTTCTGCTTCGTGAAATACTCATCTGCCGCATGCCATGTGCATAACTGATGCCCTAAAGAAACCCAGTCATTGTTTATGTTGTATTTAGTTTTGCTTGCCCTAGTACAGACATCCCAGGTCGTGTCACAAGAAGGCTGTGGCTGAATTGGCAAATCCCGTCCAAAAACCTCGCTCACGAGAACGCTCTTTGGTTGTTCGGTAAGTCACCGCGACCTCTTCCTCGACAAACGACGCCTGCGACACTTCAGTCTTGTTGGCGGGAAATTGAAGGACTTTGTTTTTTTTGGGCGTCTTGTGCGGTGAACTGAACTGTAGGGTCCTTGGATGGAACGCTCTGTGGGCCATTTAATTGAAATCTTTGTGGGTCCTTAAACTGAAATCTCTATGAGCACTTGAAGAGAAATTGTTGTGGGCCCTTGACCTGAATTCCTCGTGGGCCACTGAACCAAAATCTCGGTGGTCCATTAACTGAAAAGTCTGTTGGTCCTTAAACTAAAATATATTTGGTTACTTAAATAGAAATGGCTGTGTGCCTTTGAACCGAACCCTCTGTGATCCATTAACTGAAATATCGGTGGTCCATTAACTGAAATCTCTGTGTTCCATTAACTGAAATCAATGGTGGGTCACTGAACAGAAATTCATGTGTGTTCTTCAAGGGAACAGTCTCTGGTCCTTGTAACTGAACTCTCTGTAGGCCCTTGAACAGAAATTTATGTGAGCCCTTCAACAGAACTTTCTCCAAACTTGACCTTGAACTTTCTCTTGTCCTTGAACCAAAATATCTCTTGTCCTTGAAGTGAACTTTCTCTTGTCCTTGAACGACCTCTGTTTCGAATATGATATTTACTTTTTACGTCTCTACAACCCCTGTCATTTTTTGTTATCCCTTGGATAAATCAATGCTACTTGTTCATGAAGGTGGTACATCCTTGGAACCATTTTTCGGGACGATCCCAAAAACCTTTTACTTCATCCCGACATACCACCCCACGCCCCCACCCCCTCCCCCCCAAACTACCGACCACTTACTGTTCGCCTCCCGCTGTAAAACTTTCAGCGAATCCTTTCCCCATTAACCGATCGGCTGCTATCAAACCGCATTATTGATACGGCCTGCCCGCATCATCGTTACATCTATCATCAGATTACGGGCATGCTTTTCTTTTACACAACACAAGCTTTTCTTCGTTTTATCATCTCCATTTGCATCTCTCTCTCTCTCTCTCTCTCCAGCTCCCTGCGGGTTTCATCAATTATCTCAAAATCTCCTATATCCTTTATTACATTACGTCACCTCCAGCTGCTTCGTGACATGCCGATGCGTCTAGAAATAGAATTTCAACTCCGGGTCAATTGAATCTGGCCCATGAGTTCATATTCGACTATGTTGTATGTCATTACGATACCAGATACGTGATTTCGGTCATGCAGCTCCGAACACAATTGTAGGACCTCTTTGTGCAGAAGTATGAATCCGATTTCGGTAAATGACTTGAGAAAAATGACTCAAACTTTTGGCTTTTGGTAAATGACTTCGTTTATGTGACTTTAAACTGGATACAAGAACGTCTGGCATGCAGAAAGCGTAGCAACAAAAATACGAATGTGTTTGAGCGAAAGACGTCATTAATTTTGTTTTTTTTTCCGGACAGCTTGTAATATCAAATCAGAGGTAGCGGTTTGGTGTCGTTTTCATTCTTTCAATAGTATTGGTAGATGAGGCAACAAGGAACACAAGGTCATTCAAAAACTTGAATAGAGATGGGGCAACAAGGAACACAAGGTCATTCAAAAACTTGAATAGAGATGGGGCAACAAGGAACACAGGGTCATTCAAAAACTTGAATAGAGATGGGGCAACAAGGAACACAAGGTCATTCAAAAACTTGAATAGTGATGGGGCAACAAGGAACACAAGGTCATTCAAAAACTTGAATAGAGATGGGGCAACAAGGAGCACAAGGTCATTCAAAAACTTGAATAGAGATGGGGCAACAAGGAACACAAGGTCATTCAAAAACTTGAATAGAGATGGGGCAACAAGGAACACAAGGTCATTCAAAATCTTGAATAGAGATGAGGCAACAAGGAACACAAGGTCATTCAAAAACTTGAATAGAGATGAGGCAACAAGGAACACAAGGTCATTCAAAAACTTGAATAGAGATGAGGCAACAAGGAACACAAGGTCATTCAAAAACTTGAATAGAGATGAGGCAACAAGGAACACTAGGTCATTCAAAAACTTGAATAGAGATGGGGCAACAAGGAACACATGGTCATTCAAAAACTTGAATAGAGATGGGGCAACAAGGAACACAAGGTCATTAAAAAACTTGAATAGAGATGGGGCAACAAGGAACACAAGGTCATTCAAAAACTTGAATAGAGATGGGGCAACAAGGAACACATGGTCATTCAAAAACTTGAATAGAGATGGGGCAACAAGGAACACAAGGTCATTCAAAAACTTGAATAGAGATGGGGCAACAAGGAACACATGGTCATTCAAAAACTTGAATAGAGATGGGGCAACAAGGAACACAGGGTCATTCAAAAACTTGAGTAGAGATGAGGCAACAAGGAACACAGGGTCCTTCAAAAACTTGAGTAGAGATGGGGCAACAAGGAACACAGGGTCCTTCAAAAACTTGAATAGAGACACGACAAAGCTACTAACGTATCGGCAAAAAGTCTTTTTGTACATCTAATAGTACATCATAGGGCTTATTTTCAAACTCCAACACATAGGTTTTTTCTCGCACCACCACATAGACTCGACTCGACCTTGACTGATATTGATGCCATTTTTGTCCTGCCCGCCCTTACCCTGGCTGGGGAAAGAAGTTTGTTTACATTCGAATGCGTTCTGCTTGTCCCAGGAATGCCGATATGTGACGCAACGTCTAGATTTTCTGTACTAGAACGTTCGGATCTCAATCACATATTAATCCCGCCAGGTTTCTTAGCAAATAGAATTACCGAGAGATAGACTCATCGAGGCCTATAGATAAACACACCACATGCTATAATATTGTGTGTATAATTATTTTTCTTTAGAGGATCGTACTCTTTTTTTGTTTGTTCACTTGCTTGAAGTTGAAATTGTTTTGTTTTTTTGCTTCTGCAGTCACATTTGTACTTGTATATTAACTTGTTTATATAATTAAATTTAGTTATAGTATCACTAGCTCCGGTATCGTTATTATTTGCATAATATAAGATTAGTCTCTTGTTACGCATTGTTTCGTTTACGAGCCAACTATTAACACTGATTTAATCTTTGTAACCATAACGCTACGTAACAAGCCTTCATCTGCCAATGATGACAAATTTTAATTATTTTGTTTTAAGATTAACTTTGCTCATAATGTAGGATACTTTGTTCCCAATCTCCCGAGGTCTGTTAAAATTAGCGTTGTTCTGTGTATTCATATCTTCGACCTCTCAAGACTGACGAGCACACAAAACATTCCTTTACCGTTGAAATCATCATTACTTTCATCAGAATCGTCATTACTTTCATTAGAATCATCATTACTTTCATCAGACTCATCATTACTTTCATCAGATTCATCAATCAGGGAGATTTTTTTCTACCCCCCCCCCCCCCCACCGACCCTTCTCTTCATTACCGTCATTATCTCATCACCTTCATTTCCTCGGCCGGCGAAATTTGGCCAACAAGCCGGCGAGTAATTTAGTCAAGCCACTCAGGGTAATCCCACCTCGGCCACAACAAGTCGGCCTCGTGTGGGATTTGGTTTTATCATGGCGCCAAGCTCATCGGCTCGTGGGGGGAAGACTCGGCAATCTGCTGTCTGCGTCTTCGATATTGGAGGAAATATGGCGGTGCTTGAAAGTTTGTTAGTTTGTTTCGTTTGTTTGTTGTTCTTTTTTAAATGGCCTTTCTAATGTACTTTCGTCAACAATTGTTACGAAATGTTTCACTTACTTGTGGTCGTTTCTTTGTTTGTCTGATTCGGGTAATGACGTTAGATTTCTGATATTTTCGGTACAATTACGACACACGGATTACTGAGGGGAAGTTTAATCCATTTATAAGTGTCAGGAATTTATCCTTTTTAACTATCCGAAATATAGTCAGGAAGATTTTCAAATGAGGACCGAAAACAAGACATACCAAGCAATAATTACAACACCAAGCTATAATTATATACCAAGCTATAATTAAAATTCCAAGCTATATTACAATACCAAGCTATAGTTACAATACCACGCTATAATTAAAATAGCAGGCTATAGTTAAAATATAAAGCAATAGTTACAACTCCAAGCAATAGTTACAACTCCAAGCAATAGTTACAACTCCAAGCAATAGTTACAACTCCAAGCAATAGTTACAACTCCAAGCAATAGTTACAACTCCAAGCAATAGTTACAACTCCAAGCAATCGTTACAACTCCAAGCAATCGTTACAACTCCAAGCAATAGTTACAACTCCAAGCAATTGTTACAAGATGTCAGCATGCCTTTCATTTAACCAAAACAAAACCAAAACAAAAACAAAAAAGCAAAATATGATATGTAACCGATGAATTCATTCATGAACTTATTTTTAAAAAAAATTATTTTACAAATTAGAACTCATAAATTTGTAACTTTCCTTCAGCAGATGCTGCTTGAACTGTATTCTGTCTTCTGGACTAAAACCACAATGCAATCTCGTAACAAAGTGGGTAAGTAGGTTTAAATCCCCTTCTTTATTATTTTTACTGTTAACAAACTAATTAGTGGTTGGAATCCAATTATTGTATAATGAACTTAAATTACGATATCCGTGGATGTAGAGCCCTTGTATGAGCTAAATAGACATGTCTGTTACAAATGACTCCGTGCATAGAAACTTGGTAGATCGGCTCTACCCCCGTGGTAAGATTGTGAATATGCTTTTCCTGATCTTTATTTGATTTTCAGAGAAACGGAAATTCCAGGGTAGGGTCAGTGTTGTCCTTAGATCTCCCCGAAACATGTTTCTCCCATGTATATTGAACATTCAAAACGTGGAATGAGTCCGCTCGATGCTGCCTGCAATTCAAGCGAACGATAAATTCAAGTTGTTTATGAAGTTTGTGTAACATTTTATCCTCCAGTCGTTCGATACGTCGTTAACAAGAGACCCTTGATCACTTTGTCACATGACGATACTCGTAATCGATGTCTGTCTATCAAGATATTACGACATTGTACAGAGATCTATTCTAGTCATAGTTTAAAATTCTATCTCTCTTAATGCAATAAATTTTGTTCAATGATGAGACTTTACACCGAATACATGTCGTGTTAAACAGCCAGAAGTGGTTGATGAAGAAATAAAGGATCGCATGTTGGCAAATAAAATAGTGTCACGACACATTTGGAATTTAAAGACAGTGAGACACACATCTTAGTGAGTAATCAGCATCATCAGAGCATGTCCAGACCTAACTTATTTTGGATGCCACTATTGAATGATCTTACTGGGCTTGCCTGTCGTTTGTTACTTTCTGTCAAAGGTTCATGAACCAAAAAATATTGAATTCTTATATATTGACGACCGGATGTACAAATGGTAAGGTCACCGCCGCCATCTTTGTTTCAGCGAAAGTGAGGCTCTGTTATTTCTATTCCTTACATATTTCTTTCATTACAGAATCGTCTAACAGGAAATCGTTATTCTCATCGACAGGTGGCGTTAGAGTCGGCAGTCTCTTGAATTCCCGATTCTAAACATACTTTATCAATGAATAAGAGACAAGCGGTGTTTTATTGGATTCGGAAGTTGTTTAAAAGTGTGTGTGGGGGGAGGGAAAAAAGGGGGGGGGGGGAATTTATTGCACACGCGATCAAGCGCTACAAAATCATTAATTCAGTCTTTTTTTTTATACGACTCTGATATTATACCCAAGAGGCAAGGTAAATGTTAAAGGTTAAGGTTGGGGTGAGGGTGGCGTTTAAGATTTAAAAAAAAAACAATGCACGCATTATGAAAATCAACCTACCTGCCTTAGAGAGAGAAAAAATAAGGTGGGGGGAGCGCGTGAAATTAAGTGATACCGGTAACTGGAAACGCGAAAAGGGGGGGGGGGGGTAGTGTATTGGAATTGATTTTAGATTTTCTAAAAGTATCATAAATAACAGGCATTTACAAAGCTGCAATAAAACAAATTTCTTAATAAATGAAAACTTTTAATTAAAATTGCCATATTAGAAAAACTGCAGATTTCCTTAATGTCAATGACTTTTCTAGTTTCTTTTTCTTTTAAACATTGTATTTTCTTCCTACATTCATGTTGAATGAATAGTAACCTTTTGTGACGAGTAGATTTGTCATTGAATTGATGCGCCCCTGTCTCCACGTCCATGTGACGAGTACATTTGACATTGTATTGATGCGCCCCTGTCTCCACGTCCATGTGACGAGTGCATTTGTCATTGTATGGATGCGCCCCTGTCTCCACGTCCATGTGACTAGTACATTTGTCATTGTTTTGATACACCACTATCCCCACGTCCGCTCGTTGGCTTAAGAAAAACCGATCTTTAGACAAGATAATGAAGGGGGGGAAAAGACAACTCCAGATTATCACATGGCCTTAACAACTTATTTCAAAAACATTGTAAGATACCAAAGATCTTATTTGTCTTGCTAAATCAAGAATGTAGCATTCTGTTTTTCAAAGATCGAGTAGGTAAACGCTAAATGTGCAGATATTTTAAAAGGTATAGGGAACTTAAAAACCCATATATCACGCCTCAGAATTTCCTCTGCTTGCAGGAAATATGATATATTTTTTCGTTGCTATTGTTTCATATACGCCAGCTTTCCCCACAATTTCTACCCACCCCACGTTTCTTTTTATTCCGACACTGCTGGTATTCAATAGAAAATGCCTCGTTACAGTTATGTAAGCTTATGTAAGCGCCTCGTTACAGTTATGTAAGCTTCTGTAAGCGCCTCGTTACAGTTATGTAAGCTTCTGTAAGCGCCTCGTTACAGTTATGTAAGCTTCTGTAAGCGCCTCGTTACAGTTATGTAAGCTTCTGTAAGCTTCTGTAAGCGCCTCGTTACAGTTATGTAAGCTTCTGTAAGCGCCTCGTTACAGTTATGTAAGCTTCTGTAAGCGCCTCGTTACAGTTATGTAAGCTTCTGTAAGCGCCTCGTTACAGTTATGTAAGCTTCTGTAAGCTGCTTTGCATGGAGCTCATAAAAGGGGGGGGGGGGGGGGGAATCAACTCATTTGTGGAATTTAAGAAAAACAAAGAAAGACGTAACGCAAGAAGTAGATGATTTCACCATTTTTTGAAAAAACTACTTTTTCTGTGTGGCTTTCGAGGCCAAGACGTGCTGCGTCTTTGTTATGTTTGGCTGCGTCTTTGTTATGTTTGGCTGCGTCTTTGTTATGTTTGGCTGCGTCTTTGTTATGTTTGGCTGCGTCTTTGTTATGTTTGGCTGCGTCTTTGTTATGTATGGCTGCGTCTTTGTTATGTTTGGCTGCGTCTTTGTTATGTTTGGCTGCGTCTTTGTTATGTTTGGCTGCGTCTTTGTTATGTTTGGCTGCGTCTTTGTTATGTTTGGCTGCATTTTTGAATTTTTCTGGCTATCAATTTGTTTTAATGGTATTTATAATTTCCGAAATAAAAGCAAGAATTTGAAGGGTGTAAGTCAAGGGTTCCAGTCTTTTTGCTTCTCTGGGCCACATTGGCGGAGGTTGCGTTTTTTTTCCCCGACCACACATACAATACACTAAAACAAACGATAACTGGTGAGCCAAAATTAAAACAGTAGAATAGAGATTATGCTTAAATATCTATTTAATTGACGTAATGTAAACTCCATTATTTCCCTATCTTTGCTTTATCAAAGTAAGAGACAAGCAGCAGCATGAACTTAGTGAGATAAGTTTGAGACTTTAATGGTTTACCTGTTGGGTGTAAGTTGTTGCAATACTCAGTGGGTTCTGGAGCTGTTCGTCAGATTCGTTGGGTTCTAGTTGTATTCTTCGTGTGCTAAATCCTTGAAAATCGTCGCCTTAAAAATGCAGGAGCTTCCAAATAGCGATGATAAGAACAAAACATGAATGTGACGTGATGGATATTCTTCCTTTGGGTACATATGCCTTTCTGAAGGCCAGTTAAGAGACGGGATCAAGTGTTTCCTTTTGTTGAACATCAGATTGTAACTACACGCATTCCATTACAAAATTGGCTGGTTATACACAATAATGTCGACTGAAAATGATGTTGGGATTAAGAATTTTCCTAGAAACCGTGAAACTCGTTTTCAAACGTCTCTGTCCAATCAAAAAGCAAGCATGTATATTTTTCATCAACAAGTGGGTCAATGAGCCGTTGGAGTATTTAGACCTTCACAAACAAACGCGAAGCTGATATGAAAAAAATTAAAAATGCAAAATTGGTGAGCATACAATTGGGGGGTGGGGGTGCTATTCATGGCCGTCGTGGGCCGCATGCGGTCCAGGGGTGTATATTAATTCTTGATCTTATGTCAGAGATCTGGTCAGAGGCTTAAAATACCAAGTCATTAATCCTGAACTCGAGTCATAAAACCGGCTTATTAACTTAAAAGGCTATTAGATTTAGACTCTTAGATTTAGACTCTTAGATTTAGACTCTTACATTTAAACTCTTAGATTTAGACTCTTAGATTTAGACTCTTAGATTTGGACTCTTAGATTTGGACTCTAAAATCTTAAATCTAAGATCCAGATTCTTAGATTTGTATACTTAGATCTGGATTCTAAGTTCTTGATAGTTAGATCTGGATTCTAAGTTCTTGATAGTTAGATCTGGATTCTAAGTTCTTGATAGTTAAATCTGGATTCTAAGTTCTTGATAGTTAGATCTGGATTCTAAGTTCTTGATAGTTAAATCTGGATTCTAAGTTCTTGATAAATAGATCTGAATTCTAAGTTCTTGATAGTTAGATCTGGATTCTAAGTTCTTGATAGTTAGATCTGGATTCTAAGTTCTTGATAGTTAGATGTGCATTCTAAGTTTTTGATAGTAAGATCTGGATTCTAAGTTCTTGATAGTTCTCTTACTGTGCCCCCAAACAATGGAATTCTCTTCCACTACACATCAGAAATATATCAACCATCACAGCCTTCAAAACTGCACTCAAAACACACCTCTTTAAACTTTACTATCCTGACTGATTCCCCCTCTGAAAGTTAAACGATGCTGATGAGTGCCGTCCATGGCTTCACATGTAAATTGTTATGGAATGGTTGGTTTTTAATTTATATTTTTTAAGTTCATTTTAATTTGCATGTACAGCGTGGTGAGCCCAGCCCTAGGCTGGGGTACCACGCTATAGAAAACTACCCATAATAATAATAAAATAATAGTTAGATCTGGATTCTAAGTTCTTGATAGTTAGATCTGGATTCTAAGTTCTTGATCGTTAGATCTGGATTCTAAGTTCTTGATATTTAGATCTGAATTCTAAGTTCTTGATAGTTAGATCTGCATTCTAAGTTCTTGATAGTTAGATCTGGATTCTAAGTTCTTGATAGTTAGATCTGGATTCTTCGTTATTGATAGTTAGATCTGGATTCTAAGTTCTTGATCGTTAGATGTGGATTCTAAGTTCTTGATAGTTAGATCTGGATTCTTCGTTATTGATAGTTAGATCTGGATTCTAAGTTCTTGATTCTCATTTGCCATTTTTCCCAACTCCATTTCTTATCCTAGGTCCAAAAAATGTCAAGAATTATAATTGGAGCTTGATTATTATCGCTCGAGCAGAACCCATACAAAATCTCGAACCAGACAGAAATATTGAATTTCGCTCTGACTAGTATGGCCCCTTACTCACTGTTAGTTATATAAAGAGGTGCTTCGTTAGGTGCAATCGCTCTCACGATATGATCACGATTTGCTGTACTCCAAATGTCGCATAAGAGATGGAATCGGTGGGCCGTCGAGCGTGAGCTCTTAATGCCCCCCCCCCCCGGCGCTCCCCCACACAAACCAGAGCACTGAAGGACTTAACCCGACTCCAGCCCGTGCGGGAGGGCGCCGGGAACCTCCCCCTTGACCTAGGGGAGGCCCGGTCGACCGAGGACGCTGCGTTTAAAGCGTCCGCAGTTAACTCTCTGTGGGTCAGGACGGCTTTGCTTCCACTCCGGTGGTTTGGTGTTGCGTTACCAACCCCCACCGCCCAAGGAGTCTTTCGGTCGGGACGTTGGTAGTGGCGGGACGAAACGGTTGCCTAGGGGCGGCTTTCTCACGGCCGCGTAGTTAAAATCATCGGCATGGGTTTTTGAGGGCCACCCAAGCCTCATACCCATTAACAGCAACTAGTAATCATGTTAGTGGCAGCTCCCGTTGCGTTGGGAGTCATGCGTTTGGCCGGGGTTTTTTAGCTTCGGGTGGACAAGTCCCCCCTACTAGTCCGCCACGCCGCGAAGAGGCAAAACCCCATGTGGACGCCCCCGAATTTCTTCGAGGACGCGGTCGCTTACGCAACCCAGATTTGCTGTACTAAAATCCCTTTTTCATACAACCACAATGATGCTAGCCATTAAATAGTTTGACTAGAATGAGGCCTCGGCAGGATTTTTTCATAGCCCCGCATGGATGTTAGCCATTAAATAGTTTGACTAGAATGAGGCCTCGGCAGGATTTTTTCATAGCCCCGCATGGATGTTAGCCATTAAATAGTTTGACTAGAATGAGGCCTCGGCAGGATTTTTTCATAGCCCCGCATGGATGTTAGCCATTAAATAGTTTGACTAGAATGAGGCCTCGGCAGGATTTTTTCATAGCCCCGCATGGATGTTAGCCATTAAATAGTTTGACTAGAATGAGGCCTCGGCAGGATTTTTTCATAGCCCCGCATGGATGTTAGCCATTAAATAGTTTGACTAGAATGAGGCCTCGGCAGGATTTTTTCATAGCCCAGCATGGATGCTAGCCATTAAATAGTTTGACTAGAATGAGGCCTCGGCAGGATTTTTTCATAGCCCCGCATGGATGTTAGCCATTAAATAGTTTGACTAGAATGAGGCCTCGGCAGGATTTTTTCATAGCCCCGCATGGATGCTAGCCATTAAATAGTTTGACTAGAATGAGGCCTCGGCAGGATTTTTTCATAGCCCCGCATGGATGTTAGCCATTAAATAGATTACGGCTTGGACATGATAGTCACATCTTCACAAGGTTGTTAACCAGTGAGGCTGATGCTTGGACATGATAGTCACATCTTCACAAGGTTGTTAACCAGTGAGGCTGATGCTTGGACATGATAGTCACATCTTCACAAGGTTGTTAACCAGTGAGGCTGATGCTTGGACATGATAGTCACATCTTCACAAGGTTGTTAACCAGTGAGGCTGATGCTTGGACATGATATTCACATCTTCACAAGGCTGTTAACCAGTGAGGCTGATGCTTGGACATGATATTCACATCTTCACAAGGTTGTTAACCAGTGAGGCTGATGCTTGGACATGATATTCACACCCTCGCAAGGTTGTTAACAAGTGAGGCTGATGCTTGGACATGATATTCACATCCACACAAGGTCGTTAACCCGTGAGGCTGATGCTTGGACATGATATTCACATCCTCACAAGGTTGTTAACCAGTGAGGCTGATGCTTGGATATGATATTCACACCCTCGCAAGGTTGTTAACAAGTGAGGCTGATGCTTGGACATGATATTCACATCCTCGCAAGGTCGTTAACCCGTGAGGCTGATGCTTGGACATGATATTCACATCCTCACAAGGTTGTTAACCAGTGAGGCTGATGCTTGGACATGATATTCACACCCTCGCAAGGTTGTTAACAAGTGAGGCTGATGCTTGGACATGATATTCACATCCTCACAAGGTCGTTAACCCGTGAGGCTGATGCTTGGACATGATATTCACACCCTCGCAAGGTTGTTAACCAGTGAGGCTGATGCTTGGACATGATATTCACACCCTCGCAAGGTTGTTAACAAGTGAGGCTGATGCTTGGACATGATATTCACAGCCTCGCAAGGTTGTTAACCAGTGAGGCTGATGCTTGAACATGATATTCACAGTACGGCACGGCATGTTTACCAGTGAGGCTTTAGTTCCACACGTTCAAGGCTTTATTTTACTGGACCAAATCTAAGTATTTAATACTGATGAAATTTTTTTTTTTTTAAATTTATTAAAAGAAGAAGAAGCCAGAATCGGGTGTCGGAAATGTTAAGACGTTATCAACGTGTGTACCACCAAGTGATTCGAGCAGGGTCAACAATTTTATGGAATTATCTGGACACACACGAAAATACC
>OZ024803.1:4157258-4164162 GCA_964017045.1 Omphiscola glabra | reverse complement strand
CGTTCAACTATTTCACTCTATTATTTTTAAAAAGTGATTATATTATTTATATTATATTCACTTTTATATTTAAATATTTTTCTCCAAGTGCGGAGGGCAATTGATTTTCTTTGGAGGGTAGTCACAGCCCCTCCCCCCCCCCCAGATGCCTTAAAGAAAAAAATATATTATGGGGTCTCTTTTAATTTTAAACATAATTTTGGAATTAAACCGAAATTGAAAAGACTGGAAGTGATCCACGGGCGAGAATCTATGTATGACACTTATCTGGACGTGCACACAGATAAAACTCAAAGATATGTGCAAGTGTAAATTAGACGCGCAAAAGAAACTGCTCAGTACCTGCTCTTTTTTTGTACTCTTAAGACACCGGAAGTGTTTTAATTGCCTAGATATTTGTTTATATTTTTACAGTACTCTTGTTATTGGACTCTGATATTTGGAGAACCAGTCAATCTTCTTGACTATGTCAGCACTGCTATCATTATCTTTAAAGCGCCATTATACGATTTAGTTTTCATGTAAATCTGCGTCTTAAAGGATCAACTTTGAGCTACACAAAAACTTTATTTTTAATATAAGAGGCTTGAGAAAAAGTAAGTATTTTTGGGGGTAAATGTGTCACCTGAAAGATCAACATATGACATAACTTTCACATATGAGTTCAATGACACCCATGAACCCCCGGAATAAAACCCTGGGAGAGGGGGGGGGTGTTCAGCTATAAGTCATTTAGCACTAAAACATTTTCAATTTTGCATTCGAAAATAAACTTCCGATATATTTTACGAGATAAAAAAATCTTTGAAGAATATTTCTTAAGGTAATAAATATTATTCAGTTATTCGTATGATAAATCTTACTCTTCAAACAAAGCTGTTTGTAAAGCGTGACAAGGGTGCATGAATGGGGTGATTAGTGTCTACCATCTTTTTCAGCTAGCTCTAATCTCCTAGATGTACATTGGCTGGTGTTGTTTGTGGTTGCAAGGGATGAAAGACGTTGAATGGTTGTGTGCTCGTATGTAGTTTTTGTAATGTTGCGTTTTGTATGTCAATATGGTAAAATATCGATTGTTTCATTTCTTTTTTAATGTGGTTGACTTTGTACCGCGCTTCGAGCCTTTGGGGATGAAGCGTGATTTTCAAATAAACTTTATTATTATTATCAAAGCTGTCTTCTTAGTTGACCCTTGGCTACCGAAAAAAAAGATCACATGATTGAATTATTTATTTTTAAGAAAATGACTATAAGAAGAATAATCAATATGATGAAGATGAATCATAATGACATAATCATAGTTATAGAATATAATCTCCAAAAACATATTCGAACCTACTTTACAATATCGATACTAATATGTGTTTGGTGGAAAATATATGGTATTTACAATATGAACAATCTGAATACAAATTATAATAGTACTCAAATGGTAAATTGTATAGAAGTAAATAATTCACAGCTTAAACCGAGCCCACATACATCCCAACCTCTTCATCACAGATACTTTGGATCGACCCGTTCGGGACGAACTCTTTCTCTCAGAGCGAGGACTGAAAGATATAAAAATTCTTTCGTTCCCCAATCTCTACGAATTTACCAGCGTGCTCCCCCTGAAGTCACAAATCTTAATGAGAACTAATAAGTCCCTGACATGGCTAAGAGAATTCACTGAACGGCCGTTTTTTTCACTGGTGAAATAATTTAATGTAGACGTCTTGAGTTCTAATTGTTTTATTTATGTGCTGAAAATGTAAAATGCAATTTTAAAAAATCGATTTGTTTGGATCAATCGATAAAAGAATATTATCTCTTATCTGATCTTATCTTATCTGATCTTATCTTATCTGATCTTATCTTAAGCAGAGTCTGAAATAATATGGTACGTGCTGGTGGGATCTATAATTAGACGACCCGGTAGACCTTCTTAAAAGTGCCCTGCCTTGACAGAGGTCACGCTCTGTAATAAAGAGTAGCCTATACTACCAACGTCCACTTCGTGGTTGAAACTTTTGACGTCATCGTGTTCTGCGCGCGAGTTTGTCATAGACGAACTTATTTGACGTCAGAATATTGAGAGAAGCGTCACAGTGTGCTAAGAGGAGCTAAACAAACAAAATAAGGAGTTGAATAGGGGGCAGCGGGCGAATCTTGACAGGGCGCCAAGCGCAGCGCACTAGACTTAATTTATTACTCTCAACTCCAAAAGTGATGTCCAAACAGGTTGTTTACTATTTTCCGTCTTCGTTTTCATTCTAAAAACAAAACAACAAAAAACAGCGTCGACTTATTGGAGCGGTAAACTATAAAAAACAAAAGATTCTCATCTTTCATCAGAGGACTATAATTGTTTTTGTGGATTTAAAAAAACAAAACATGCGCTAGAAAATTCGATAAGAGAGTCAACACCAACTACAAGATATAACCTTTAATAAACTAAGCTTATTTTATGCGACCTTTTGGAAAATAAATCAGGGTTTTTTATAGCTGGGCTCACATAGCCCCCGGAGATCAGTGGACATATCTTCTATTGGGTTTCAAATTTGACAAGGTTATTTCACCTTTAAACAAACTATATAAATAACATTTTAATATATAATATTTGGAGTGTTTCCAGCTTTATCAGATGTCAGGTGAAATAGGAAGGGGAGGGCGGAGGTGCTTGAAAACGAGGACTTGCTTGGAACATCTCTAAAGAAACATTTGGTCAGGTGCAGCGGTTCTAAACCTGTTTCTTTAGATAATCAAGCTTTGAGTCTTTCAGAAGCGCTTTCGTTGTTCAAGAGTCAGGTATACTTAATATATATCATTTTACAACAAGCCTAGGATCTTATCACAGTTAAAGATTTCATGACACACAGAAAACACACGTTAGCTATTACAATATGGAGACATCTGCATTTTCTAGGATTCATGAGGCCCGGGGCGGGCCAAGCATTTTACCGCCCTATTTCACGACAAAAAGCACTTCTGTTGGCTGGAAACGTCACCCCTTATTATAAGATAGAAAAAAGGGCTGCTCTGAGGGGACCTCCCCCTCCCCCCCTTTTCCTACGCCACATCATGGAAAAGAGGTGCTCCTTTCTGTGCACCATGTTAAATTATTTGCTTCCGTCTCAAGGAAGACATTCATCTTAGGTTGAGACTTGCTTTTCTTCCAGACAAGCGAACCATAAGTTTGTGTGAGGACTGTCCCAGATACTGCCTGCGCCATGCAGCTCCTTGTCATGCAATTAAATGCCATACCATTCATTTCGTGTCATTTAGACTAAAGTCGATCAGCGTTACCACGCAGTGCTTTGTCCATTCAGTGTCTTGCCATTCATTGTCTTGCCATTCAGTGTCTTGCCATTAGTGTCTTGCCATTCGGTGTCTTGCCATTCAGTGTCTTGCCATTCAGTGTCTTGCCATTCAGTGTCTTGCCATTCATTGTCTTGCCATTCAGTGTCTTGCCATTCAGTGTCTTGCCATTCGGTGTCTTGCCATTCATTGTCTTGCCATTCAGTGTCTTGCCATTCAGTGTCTTGCCATTCGGTGTCTTGCCATTCAGTGTCTTGCCATTCAGTGTCTTGCCATTCAGTGCCTTGCCATTCAGTGTCTTGCCATTCAGTGCCATGTTAGTCAATGCCTTTTGGCTTAGTGCCTTGTTTTTGTTTCATTTTTATCCAGTACTGCTATTTAATGCCATCTTATTCAGTGCCAGTCATTCAATTTCAATTCATTACCATGTCATTGTGTCATATTATTGAATATTATGTTAAATAGTGGCATTCCATTCAGCGCCAAGAAATCATTTTTGCCATTTATAAGGTCCAGAACCTATTTGTAAATTTGTGCCCCCCAATTGTTACGAATGTTCCCCAACCTGAACATCATGCGAATGTAAGCATTGCTTTCCGCACTGAAGTCGGCGCCCCTAGTGGTCGCACAGCTATCCTAGTGGTCGCACAGCTATCCTAGTGGCCGCACAGCTATCCTAGTGGTCGCACAGCTATCCTAGTGGTCGCACAGCTATCCTAGTGGTCGCAAAGCTATCCTAACGATTTTATACCACAAATCCTTCCTTCACTTCAGTATTCTCACTCCACCATTCCCAAAAGCAGTCAGATTCCCAGAAATGTAGAATCCCTGGTGTGTAGTGATGACTCAACTGTTCTACCTTAATCCCCCACCCCTTCCACAAGTTTAACTGTGTCCTGTGTCCTTAACATGTTTACTGTATAACATCCTCTGTCTTCAAACTCCAAATCCCCCCCCCCCCCCGGCCACAAACCTCCCTTTACACTTTTTCGGGTCGCGCTCATACATCTTCGTTGTCCAACGTCCTGTTCTGTCAGATTTCCTCCTGACGTCTACAGCTCCTCAACTGACAGATCGTGTCCTGACGCTTCTGTCGTCATCGGTTTGCTAAATGCGGCAAACCGTTTAGTATAAATATATACACACGTTCTTTTTTTTTTTTTGAAACAGAAAAGATTCATCAGTTTTTTTGCCCCCTCCTATATACAGTGTTTTGCTTCCTTCGTAATTTATCTTGACGGTGTTATTAGGAGACTGTGTTAGATCTACTTAACCACTGGATATCTACTATAATCCAAACCATGAAGTGGGGAGTCTGTCTCTTCGTTGTGGCCTGCGCCCTTGTCGCTGAGTTTTCGCAATGTCAGGTGAGTCTTGAACAATGAAAAACAAAACAAGAAACAAATTAAATTTGTTTTGAGCTTAGCCGGTGCTTAAGTTTTAAATAACACTTAACATAGGCTGAGAAACAGATTTGAAAATAACAAAATAAATGCTCTAACAAAAAAAAAATTGCCAAAATAGATATCGAAGTTCAACCATTTCATCCTGAAGATCGAATGACTTGTTCAATAACGAGTCTTTACGAAGACCAGGCTTACTTCAGACCACAGGTTCCTAACCCCATTTTTGTAGTATCAAAAATGACCCGCGACCACATTTTACAGTATACAAATTTCCAGCGACCCTGAAACATTAAAACCCCGTTTAAAACTCACTGCCGCCGAGATGTGTAGTGGCTAATAAACAGTTGTATGATCTCATTCGAACTTAACAACAACGATGAACATGAACATAGCTATGAAACGGTTACTTTTTTTTTTTTTTTTTAAAAGTACTGTTTCATTCGGCGATACCTAATTTGGGGAGGGGGAGGGGGGCGGCATGGCCCATGGCCGGGAACCAGGGCTGTAGACGCTTTTTAAGTCTGTCAACACTATGATTATGCCAAGACATTTTCATCTGCATTTCTCTTTAGATTAAAATTTAAAAGAAAACAAAAGGTAATTAAATATAGTTTGATTCGGAATAAAACAATTCGGTGATTCACTATATTTTAAAGATATGTTCGTTTTTATAATAAATTCTGTTTCGATTATCACCTTCAATTTAGTGAAACTCTAAAAATGTTAATGATTGTCTCGACGGTTAAGAAAACGGTACATCATCAACTTATCTAAAAATTCAACAAAAGGGTCTTACAAAGTTGGCCGGTTTGGCCGGGGGGGGGGGGGGGTGTGGAATAAAATACCGATAGTCAACTAGTAAAAATATAAAAATATGTAGGACATACAAGTACATTGAATTATTCATTCTATAAATGTAGACCATTAAAAATGTTAAACCCCATTTGAACAATAAATGGATTTTAAATATTTAAAGAAGTGAAATAAATTATTACTGAAATTAATAGACCGAAAGGCCAACAATATTTTCCCACTTTATTTTCAATAGAACGATAAGATCTCTCGTCTCTCATTTCAGAGCACTGACGGATATGGGACTGACCCAAGTCATCGGGGTCGTGGTCGAGGTGGTGGCAGAGGCCGAGGTCAAGGGCGGGGTGAATGGAAAGGACGCGGCGGTCACAGGGGAGGTCACCACGTCCCCGGTGAGCTGCCCCCTGGCGGTCCTGGTGGTCCTGGTGGTCCCGTCGAAGCACCCCCTGGAGAACTGCCCGTTCCGCGGTACAGGCGAGACGCCTCGGCTGCCGGCGGGAGAAGCCGAGCGAGGCCCGAAAGGTCCAACAGCACGCTCTACAGGTGGACGAGAAATCTGTCCGACAACATCACTGTGCAAGAGGCGGCCTCCTCTCTGAAGTAAGTGCAAGTACCGGTCCACTTCAGGAGACTTCTTTAAAGACAGACCTAATGTTAAAATTCAACATTTTAAGCTGGGGTGTTTAAAATGCAGTGGCGAACCTGGGGGGGGGGGGGTAGGGGGAATGGGTGGCGCCACGTACAACACATTTTGGGATTGTATGTAACATTATATATCAAATGTGTGTGCTATGGGGGTGCTCTTTTTAAGGGTTCGCCACAGGTTGCATTTGATCAAGGTACGCCAGTGTTTTTTTTCTAAAAAATAAAACTGTTCTCGGGCTCATATAATCCACACAAAAACACACCTTTTGTTTTACTTTCTAACTTAGTACTTTATTATATTCATCAAGAATATTGCGCTTCATATTATCATGGAAATGCACACCATTGTTAAGTGTCAGTTTTTGTATTATAGTTATTTTGGTAGCAATGAGGAAGACTTATTTAAAGTGCGACAAAGGCTACGCTGCCTTTTTTTTATTTTTAGAAAGTAATACTTTTACCTTACATAGCGATAATATATTTTTTTATTAAGGTTTATCTTTTGCCCGGATGTAGCATATTTTGGGATTTGGGGGGGGGGGGAGTTGGTATGGATGGTGCGGCGTGTTCACTAAAATTATTTAAAAAAACACAACCTCTTTCTCTTGACAAAACAGTAACAAGCAGATAGTGATTGTGATGTCGTACGACGTGAAACTTCTGACCGAGAACATAACCAGAGCTGCAACTCTCTACCACTTCTCTGATGGTGTTAAGGTAAATGTAGTATTATTTCTTCC
>OZ024803.1:3974758-4152258 GCA_964017045.1 Omphiscola glabra | reverse complement strand
AATGGCCGCATATTCCCAGCCACATACGAAATGATCTCTATTTGGGACCGTAAATTAACTCCATGATAGCCCCAGACAAGCTTGACATGGGATTGTTCTCTTTACGAACGGTCACTCACGTCAATCAACCAACAAGCAAGGCGCACAAAACCAAGCTACATCCTTGATTAAGTTATGACGTCATGGTGACTTAGAATTCGCTGAACATGAGTTGAAATTTTTAAAAAAAAATGTGACACTATTCAGCAAGCCTATTTGCTCAGTTATGTGGAGTCTCCAACAACACCATACCTTCGTGACAGGCGCCCCACAGTCTTATTTTTAGTCACATCTCGCCGAAGATTTAGTGTAAGCTTGAAAAAGCCTTCATGAAAACACGTTTTTATACAGGACTTATGATATTGTGTTAACAAAAAGAAGAAAGAGCATAATTAATAAATAAATAAGTAACAATATTATAAGGGTTAAAAATCAAATAGTTGTTGACTTCGTTAAACAAATTTAGTGAAATAAGTAATTTCTCTTTTTAAACTATTTTTGTACCAGTGATTCTCAAGTTGCGTAAACATTTCTATCACAGGTTCACCCCCAAAGCCTGAAGCCGACACCAAAGAGTTGACAGTCCTGACCTTGGAACAAGAGGTGACCCTCACCGTCCCCGCCAAGGTCACCAACACAAAGTTCAGACGACCACAACTACGTGGTCGACCACACGGGAACAAGAGGACGCCAAAGTAAACAGTTTACAGGAAGCGGCGTTAAAAATTCAAAGTTTTCTGGAAATTCCCAGTAACGCGTTGAACGCGTGAAACGAAATGCTATAAATAAACTGTTCTCACAAGCATTACTGTTCAACTGACCACAGAGAATTACTCTTTATAAAAAAAAAGCGTTGATTCAATACAAATAAAAAAAGAGAACTAATGCTATTTCATGTAACATATTTATACAAAATATAAACCATTCGTGTTGCCAAATAATAATGAAATGTTAATGTATATTTCCCCCTCTTACTGCTTTACACGAGATGTGTCTGATGACGAGCGTCTTAAAATAAACTTGATTGCTCTGTATTCAACTATATCGAATTTATGTGCACCTGTTGTTTTGTAGAATGTCCATTCAACTTTTTCACAAATCAAAATAGAGCTCAGAAGAAGATCATGGAGTGCTTTCCTTTTTTCAAAAAGATTTTTTCATTAAGATACAGTGTTACCTTTCCTCATTGGTGATCATTCAATATATAAACAGAATAATGCTGATGAGACAATAATGCTGATTAGAGAATAATGCTGCTTAGAGAATTATGCTGATGAGACAATAATGCTGATTAGAGAATAGAGCTGCTTAGAGTAATGCTGCTGTGAGATAAATTGTCTTCCCCAAAATAAAACTTCATGGAAATAAGAATTTATTTTGGCTTACATTAAATGAAAACAATTGAACACCATCCTGACCACGTAATTGAACACTGCCCTGACCACGTAATTGAACACTGCCCTGACCACGTAATTGAACACTGCCCTGACCACGTAATTGAACACCGCCCTGACCACGTAATTGAACACCGCCCTGACCACGTAATTGAACACTGCCCTGACCACGTAATTGAACACCGCCCTGAACACGTAATTGAACACCGCCCTGACCACGTAATTGAACACTGCCCTGACCACGTAATTGAACACTGCCCTGACCACGTAATTGAACACTGCCCTGACCACGTAATTGAACACTGCACTGACCACGTAATTGAACACTGCCCTAACCACGTAATTGAACACCGCCCTGAACACGTAATTGAACACTGCCCTGACCACGTAATTGAACACCGCCCTGACCACGTAATTGAACACTGCCCTGACCACGTAATTGAACACTGCCCTGACCACGTAATTAAACACTGCCCTGACCACGTAATTTAACACTGCCCTTACCACGTAATTGAACACTGCCCTGACCACGTAATTGAACACTGCCCTGACCACGTAATTGAACACTGCCCTGACCACGTAATTGAACACTGCCCTGACCACGTAATTGAACACTGCCCTGACCACGTAATTGAACACTGCCCTGACCACGTAATTGAACACCGCCCTGACCACGTAATTGAACACCGCCCTGACCACGTAATTGAACACCGCCCTGACCACGTAATTGAACACCGCCCTGACCACGTAATTGAACACCGCCCTGACCACGTAATTGAACACCGCCCTGACCACGTAATTGAACACTGCCCTGACCACGTAATTGAACACTGCCCTGACCACGTAATTGAACACTGCCCTGACCACGTAATTGAACACTGCCCTGACCACGTAATTGAACACTGCACTGACCACGTAATTGAACACTGCCCTAACCACGTAATTGAACACCGCCCTGAACACGTAATTGAACACTGCCCTGACCACGTAATTGAACACCGCCCTGACCACGTAATTGAACACTGCCCTGACCACGTAATTGAACACTGCCCTGACCACGTAATTAAACACTGCCCTGACCACGTAATTTAACACTGCCCTTACCACGTAATTGAACACTGCCCTGACCACGTAATTGAACACTGCCCTGACCACGTAATTGAACACTGCCCTGACCACGTAATTGAACACTGCCCTGACCACGTAATTGAACACTGCCCTGACCACGTAATTGAACACTGCCCTGACCACGTAATTGAACACCGCCCTGACCACGTAATTGAACACCGCCCTGACCACGTAATTGAACACCGCCCTGACCACGTAATTGAACACCGCCCTGACCACGTAATTGAACACCGCCCTGACCACGTAATTGAACACCGCCCTGACCACGTAATTGAACACTGCCCTGACCACGTAATTGAACACTGCCCTGACCACGTAATTGAACACTGCCCTGACCACGTAATTGAACACTGCCCTGACCACGTAATTGAACACTGCCCTGACCACGTAATTGAACACTGCCCTGACCACGTAATTGAACACTGCCCTGACCACGTAATTGAACACTGCCCTGACCACGTAATTGAACACTGCCCTGACCACGTAATTGAACACTGCCCTGACCACGTGCACGAAAACGTGGTTTTAAAATCCTTTCTGTTAACTTCGCTTGGTGTTCGTGTCTTTCTGGCTGGGCGGGCAAAAATCGGACAACTAATTGACCCACTTTGGCATAGGGATTCATTGCCGATGACAGCATATTCTTTCAAATTTTCCTCTCCATCCCCTACTCCCAAAAATCAGTTCTTTCCGTTTTTTAGGGGGGGGGGGGGACGAAGGAGATATGATGACTAATTATACATAAACAATTTGTATTAATAAATTTTCTTTAAAAAATGTATGTTTAACTTTAAAGATGATTATACAACATACAAATGTAGACCTTTCGGCAAATGCCTTCGTCAGTACAAGTATAAAATTACATAAATATAAATTAAATTTACATAATATCTCTACATGTATCGCACTTGAAAAAGAGAGACAAGAATAAGAGTGGGCACAAAACCCTGACCAAAACAAAGTTCAGAAGAAATTAGAGGAAGTGAATGGAAGTAAAATGTAAAAACCAAGCAGGAAAAAGTCATGGTGGCTATGTAAATTTGTTGATTTTGTTTTTACAGTAATGGATTCAACGAACCAAATCTTGTTATTAATTTATTTTCCATACCAATTCTATCCGGTGTATTACTTGCCGAACAATGTACCCGTATCTGAAATTTCTAAAATTCCATTATTATTAATATGTTTGGAAACCATTAGGGTGCTGGGTGGCCGAGTGGTCTAAAATCTCAACTTAATGGTCAGGAGCTCAATCCCCGCCACAAGCCCAGTCAAGCAAAAACCACCACCAGCACCCCGGGTGGATGGGACTCGCCAACCTTGGACGGCAACCCATCTAAGAGAAGGCAATTCAAACCCGGAGATGGGGAGATGAAGTTCACGTGCGCCCAACCGGCAGCAGTGAGACCTCCCGAACATCCAACATCGGAGCGACGTGAGCATGCTATCATAGCATGGAAATGAGCGCTATATAAGAACTCCAATCAATCAATCAATCAATCAATCAAAATGGACAATGGACTTGTTTATTTAATGCTGTAAAGGTGTCCCATTAAAAGGGACTCCTACATATTATTTACCTAAACTTTGAATAATGAGACCTATTTTACAAAATACAAAAATCTGACTATTGCGCTAAATGAGATTTAAAAAGAAAAATATGGTTACGATTTTCTTTTGTTTTTCAAAAATTGTTGGTGAAATAAATCTGCTTTGTAAAAGTGGGTGGGTCATTAGAATATTAATATAGTTCAGGGGTGTGAATAAAAAATATGCGGTTCTTATATAGTGCGTTACTTGTATGCATGTTTTGCCAAATGTTTAACCCCACCCCGCATTGCTTCCATATTACATTTTATAAATGATTTAAACGAAAAACGTATTGTTTTAAGGTTTGTTTAGTTTATTTTTATTAAAAAGATGACACAGAAAAAATGTAGTAAGGAATACATACACGGAGATAAATACGTATTGAGAGAGACATATAAACATACACCCATATTTAGTCTTTCTTAGTAATGATTGCTGCTAAAGGACCATCTCAAATGGTCTGCTGACTTCAGCCTAAGGTTGTTGTTTTTTTAAAATTATGCTTCGCTTTTGCAGTAGTAATAAGGAACGTTGCCACGGTACATGATAAGTACCTTGAACAAAGCGTTACCAGTGGCTAGCAGTTAAGCCATACAAGGTAGATTTGGGCAAGATTGTCGAGACTCAAGACCAGTGGTTCTCAACCTTCCTAATGCGGCGATCCTTCAATACAGTATGTTTTGACGACCCCAACCACACAATTATTTGCGTTGCTACTTCATAACTGTAGAGTATATGTGTTTTCCGGTGGTCTTAGGCGACCCTTATAAAAGGGTCGTTCGACCCCTCGAAGGGGTCGCGACCTACAGGTTGAGAACCGCTGCTCAAGACAAAAAAAAAGTATAGTCAAACCCAACCGTGAACGCAGGGAACTGGTAAATGAATATGTCAATAGATACTGCCCCCCACCCTTCATGTAGGTTCTGTCACATCATAACAAAAATTAATATATTAATTACCCAGTGGCGTAGTGAGGGGGGAGCAAGGGGGGCATCATGCCCCGGGCGCTACTCACAAAGGGGCGCCAAATGGTATATTTTACTATAAGATTGTATGGTTTTTGAATAGGGGCGCGGTAAAACGTTATTGGGGGCGCTAAAAAGGTATTGTGCCCCGGGCGCGAGTTAAACTCGCTACGCCACTGTAATTACCCAAACTAAAAAATAATTGTTAATGGTTGCTAAATATTTTACCACTGTAGAGAGTGTCTTCTCCTGTATGTGTATGTATATGCTTTCTCAGAATCGCATTTAAAGAAACTACCAGCAGGAAAAATAGTTGACTAATTTTTTAATATTAATTTTTGTCTTTTCTAGTCGTATCTCACACAACCGACGCTTTCCTCGATTTAAAAAGATTTTGACACAAGGCGGTCGACCGATCGACACGTGGTTACTGGAGGGGAAGGAAAACCTTGACTCTAATTGGATATCAAGGATTCTTGGCTGGAGGATGGCGATTGGTTGAACTTGAGCGTAGATGTGGGACACTATTTTCTGTATATAATATGGCTCCCGTTTATTATTTACTTGTTGAAAGCTTAAAGTCTAATTGACTTATCTGCTCTCTACGTTAGGTTAGCACGTTGTCAAGTGTATGGAGCGGAAACTTAACTTTCCAGTGAAAACTCCCAATAAACAACATATTTTTTTTTATTAACTGTCAGTGTTAAGGTCACAGCCGTTAAAATATGTTTTTCTTGAGGTTGGGGATTAAGAGGGGGGAGGGGATATCTAGGAGTTCTCTCTACGAAAATAAAGTAAATATACTTATTTTTACAACAGAGTTTTTTTCTTTGTTTCGTATCTGTACACAAAAATAAAGGAGATTCCTGATCGGGAGATGGAGACTGAGACGGCTCATCGGAAGACGGAGACTGTGATGGCTCATTGGGACACGGAGGCTGAGATGGCTGATCGGGCGACTGAGATGGCTCATTGGTAGATTGAGACTGAGATTGCTTACCATGAGTCGGAGACTGAGTTCACTTATTGGGAGACGGAGACTGAGACGGCTAATCGGGAGACGGAGACTGAAATGGCTTATCGGGAGACGGAGACTGAAATGACTGATCGGGAGACGAAGACTGGGTGGTAGATGATGTAGAGTCAGATTTCAAAGCTGGAGGTTCGTGTGTTAAAAGACGAATTGCCGAGAGCGGTCCAAGTGGGTCGATGTAGTAATACAGGCATTTAATATACAGCGATAAATTGTAATCTTTTACCGTTTTAGCATTAAACCCGCATGACTCTCAATTTAAGTATTTTAAAGATATGCAATGGCGGCAGCAACTTTTAATCTAGTAAAGTTACTTGAAAAAACATGAATTCAAGTAACGAAATTTAAGATTTTCAATAAGTGCTACCCGCCACTCCACCCTACGCCCCTGCCCCTGAACTATATTTATATATACATTTTTCAACTAAACGAAAGTGTCTGAAAAACAAAGCTGGTGATATCAACCAACTTTTTCAATAGAATTTTGAATATAAATAGTAACTGTGCTTTCCAGATCGTCACCAAAGATCCGATAAAGGAAAACGATCACCCAAAAAATTTCTTAGTTTGTGAAGTTTTGTTAATATTCGCATGTAAAGAGAAAGTTTTGAAGATTTGATTTAATTAACGTTGAAAACATTCGTAAAGTGTTTCAGATTGACAATCACAATCGTAAGCGGTGGGATTGACGGGGTAGGGAAACAGCAAGAGGAGGCGCCGAAGACTCCCGTGCGAAAGTAAGGGGTCTGGGCAAGGGAGGAGCTCCCTGTGGTTCTGTGCTTCCGGGGTTTTCCACAGGTCATTTCTAGTTTAGTAGATTTTGCATGTTTTTATTTGTGCTTGTAAGGGCGTTGGCTGTGCCGCAGAATTCCTGAAAAGCGTTTGATGTGCCGCAGAATTCCTGGAAGGGCGTTGGGTGTGCCGCGCGTGTAAGAAGGTTGCTTAGCTCTGGGCTAGTGCACTCAATGTGCTGTAATGTCATTGGCTGTAATACCATTGGCTGGAATACCATTGGCTGTAATGTCATTGGCTGTAATGTCATTGGCTGTAATACCATTGGCTGTAATGTCATTGGCTGTAATGTCATTGGCTGTAATATCATTGGCTGTAATGCCATTGGCTGTAATACCATTGGCTGTAATATCATTGGCTGTAATGTCATTGGCTGTAATGTCATTGGCTGTAATATCATTGGCTGTAATGCCATTGGCTGTAATATCATTGGCTGTAATGCCATTGGCTGTAATGCCATTGTCTGTAATATCATTGGCTGTAATGTCTTTGGCTGTAATGCCATAGGCTGTAATATCATTGGCTGTAATGCCATTGGCTGTAATGCCATTGGCTGTAATATCATTGGCTGTAATATCATTGGCTATAATGCCATTGGCTGTAATATCATTGGCTGTAATGCCATTGGCTGTAATATCATTGGCTGTAATGCCATTGGCTATAATGCCATTGGCTGTAATATCATTGGCTATAATGCCATTGGCTGTAATATCATTGGCTGTAATGCCATTGGCTTTAATGCCATTGGCTGTAATATCATTGTCTGTAATGTCTTTGCTGTAATGTCATTGGCTGTACTGTCAGTCGTGATAATGCCAATACTTGTATATGCGCCTAATCCGTTGAATGAACATAAATTTGCATTTTAAAAAAATTTGCAATTTAAGTTTTACTGTCACCATAAAATATGGCTATTTTAAAAGTGCCCAATGAATGTTAAAGTTCTGTAAATGAACCAGAAAATACCTAAGTTATAATTTGTTGCGTATGCACCTAAAGTGAGGGGGTTTTGTTGAATTAAATATATTGTTCTCTTAAATATATTGTTCTCTTAAATAATATAAATATATATATAACAAAAGCGTAGAAATATGCAGTAATTCAATTTCAGACGTGTAGAGAACAAACAACGTTTATTATAGACGGAATCATACAATTTTTCAAAATAACAATATGCGGTTAGTCTTGTGTACAATATTAATTCATTTATATAATCCACCGTTCTGTAGATTTTATTTGTGCTTTTCATAATTTTTTGACTATATATTTATACAGCGTTTGTTTTTTTTTACATAAAATTTCCACTTAATCCAATTCTTAACTATAAACTTTAACAAAAAGGTGTGAACTAATTTTTTGTAGAAAAGTGTAGAGTTACAATTGTATTTTTAAATGTCGGCCGTTTCATTTTTAACATCATAATTTTGAAGGGTTTGGCTACTTCTTCTCCTTTCCCTTCTCCCATAACAACACCACCATATCACAAAAAAAAACCAACAAACAAACAAAACAAACACAAACGCCCACACAAACACACACATATACGTCATATGGTTTTCTCAGAATACGGAAAAGAGAACGTGTTGTAAGGGAAAAACTATTTTGATAAGTATCATCGTGTTGTGATAAGTTTCCCCGGTGTTGACTTTTTTAAAAAACAAAAATTCACGTGACTCCAAACCAATTTGCATCAGCTTAGTGATAATAATTACCATCAGTCACATGATTTCCATTTTACCATCATGATTGAACCTTTATATAGCATCGTATTTTGTGGTCTTTCTGATAGGTACCTCCACTGAGCAACCCAACCAATATTTCCCTGTCCACAGTTTTTTTGTAAAAGCATCACACAAGAACTTGTAGTTTTCAGTCTTTCTAAAAGATATTAAGCTCATTCAACCCCTCGTCATGGATTTGGTCTAATTTGAATTGTCAACGTTAAAAAGACACACACACAAATAGTTGACCCCCCCACCCCCCCCCCTTTTCCCTGGGGGCCGTCTCCCACCTCTAATGATGTCACATGCGCCGAATGATGTCAGGACAATACACGTCACTTGTGTTCACTGGAGTAGCAGAGTTTCTCAAAATAATATGTCTAGGCCAGTACAAGGCGTATCCCATGCATAACTAGGCAAGGAAATAACTGAAACTGTGGGGGTTTTTGTTCTTGCTTTTTTTTTTTTTTAAACTGCTATGCTTTTCCACACAAGGACGATAAAAGATAATAAGTTCCGATTTAAATTAAATTTTTTGTTCATTAAAAATATATTTTGGATGATCCTTTCTGACCAAAGTTCAGGCATGAAGTCGGAAAATATTTTGAGACTGTACATAATAAGATAAAGTTGACCTAACCTCCCCCTACCCCAATCTCCTTTTGAACCATCGATATTGAGCCTATTGGTATACGCTGGATGCAAAATATCAACTCTCAGGACCTAAACAACTTCATGGAGTTCCTGTCATGCGATTGGATTTTGTAGGTTTTGTTTTCTTCTGAAAAAGCCTTAAATTAGCACACATCCTCTTTGTGGTTTGAAATCATCAATATATTATAATTTCAACTTTGAAACCAAGGGGCATAATGCTGAAATGGCCCTCAAAAGTCTCGTGACTACTCCCCTTCCCCTACATATAGCCGCCCCTGCTAGCCTCTATATTAGGTTCTCCTACCTGATTCCCACGACCTACAGCCACTGGAGTATAAAACTGTGGATGTCCAAGCGTCTTGGCCTGCAGTGCCAGGATTTGAGGTACACTTTAACCGGGGGATAATTTCTTTGTAAATAGTGTGTACAAAAAATAATCAATTACCAATCTTGATCATCCAATGCAATCTTTAAAATCAAATTCAATCTTTACAGCCTCATATAAAACTTTAATAACAATACTTAATGAACCGAAAATCTAAACAACTGGACTAACCTAAGTGAAAAAAAAAATTTAAATAGACATAACCTATTTTTTATTTGGTTATTTTCATTGATTTAAATTGAATTCCAATCAATTCTGTCTGCAAATTTGAATACTCAAACTAAAGCATCGCTTGCTCCCCCAATGTTGAAATAAGACAGCGCAGATTTCACAGTCTCTTAAATTAATGTGCTACTTGGATGTTTGTCTTCTGATATCTATGATCAACTTGTTGTCATTCTCTAGGATGAAAAAAATACACTTTCCACTGCTCCTGCTCCTGCTGTTGGGCTCAGTCGCAGCCAATGTCCGAGCCTGGAGTAGAGACGGATTTGTGTAAGTGTCTCAGCTGTGGTGTAACATAAAGCTGTCCATGACATTTGATTGCCAGATTCGGTATCTAAGAATTTCAATGCGTATATGACTTACTCAAATAAAGTATACTTATACCATTTCCTTACCCCGTAATGCGTATATGCGGCTTGAGCATCAGTGTAAACAAAGTGAGTTGCTGAGGTTATGATAATTCCTCAGTATGATAATTCCTCAGTATGATAATTCATCAGTATGATAATTCCTCAGTTATGATAATTCCTCAGTTATGATAATTCCTCAGTTATGATAATTCCTCAGTATGATAATTCCTCAGTATGATAATTCCTCATTATGATAATTCCTCGGTATGATAATTCCTCAGTATGATAATTCCTCAGTATGATAATTCCTCAGTATGATAATTCCTCAGTATGATAATTCCTCAGTATGATAATTCCTCAGTTATGATAATTCCTCAGTTATGATAATTCCTCAGTTATGATAATTCCTCAGTATGATAATTCCTCATTATGATAATTCCTCGGTATGATAATTCCTCAGTATGATAATTCCTCAGTATGATAATTCCTCAGTATGATAATTCCTCAGTATGATAATTCCTCAGTATGATAATTCCTCAGTATGATAATTCCTCAGTATGATAATTCCGCAGTATGATAATTCCTCAGTATGATAATTCCTCAGTATGATAATTTTTCAGTTATGACATTTCTAAATATAAGGTAAAAATGTTTTTAATCGCCCACTCCCCACCCTTACACACACCTTTCAATAATTCATATGTCTCCCCAGAACCCTACTGCGTCCGTAACAAGAAACTTTAAAATTTCATCCTAAAAATACTTTACTTAAAATTAGGCATTACTTTTGTGTGATGGTGGCTTTTTCAATTTGACATTTGTGTAAGAATGGTTTTTTGAAATTGATATTTGTGTAAGAATGGTTATTTGAAATTGATATTTTCCCCCTCGGGTTTCACCGTTATCAAATTTAAACGTTGTACACTTAAACTTCTTGGCTCTTCAATGACATGTCACGTTTACTGCCTGTCCCCCCACCACGCAGAGAGAGCATATTCTCAGAGTATCGAAAGTACGACCAAGCCGGCCGTGCAGACACGACGAGAGATGGACTCATCACAGACGCCGAGTTTGCTTACAACCTTTACAACCAGGCAGACGCGCAAGGAAACAACGGTAGGTACACGACGTTGCAGTGCGTGTTAGGTAATGTCTGAGTGGTCAAGATCTCAGTGCTCAGTACCGCTTCTGCCGATTGTTTGTCAGATTGGTCGGGATGCTTGTTAATATCTTTTTAGAATAGGAAGATTTTCAAGATGTATTTAGTTTGGACTAATTGGTTATATTTTTAACCAGATTGTTGTATTTGTTTAGTTTTATTCAAATTGGGATATTTGTTTAGTTCTACCTGGATTGGGATATTTGTTTAGTTCTACCTGGATTGGGATATTTGTTTAGTTCTACCTGGATTGGGATATTTGTTTAGTTCTACCTGGATTTGGATATTTGTTTTTTGAAAAATATATTTTTTGATCTATTTGGGATAGTAGTTTAGTATTATCAGGATTTGAAATATTTGTTTAGTTTTACCTTTATTGGAATACTTGATTTAGACTGTCTGTATTGGGGATCACTGTATAATTTTCTGATTTGATAAGTATACTTGCTTAGCTTTAACGCATCGTAGAGTCCCCTAGGTCAGCGGGTCTCAACCTGTGGGTCGCGACCTTTTTGAGGGTCGAACGACCCTTTCACAAGTGTCGCCTCAGACCATCGGAAAACACATATACCCTACCGTTAAGAAGTAGCAACGAAAATAATTTTGTGGTTGGGGGTCACCACAACATGAGAAAATATATTAAAGGGTTGAGGTATTAGAAAGGTTGAGAAACACTGACTTAGGTAATCTATCCATCCATGCATGTGGAGCTACAGCCCATGTAGGGCTTTAATCTGCCTCACTACTTCCACTCAGACCTAATGCTTTTCTTTTCCATGCTTGGATTCCCAGCTGCTGTAGATCTTTTTCCACATCATCCATCCATTTAAGCCTAGGTCTGCTTTTGAGCCGTTTTCCTCTGGGGAATTAGTGATGCACCCTCTTCACTCCTCTGTCATTAGTTATTCTTTCTAAGAGTCCTGCCCAGCGTAGGCTAATCTATACCCGATGCATTTATCAAAATGTATACCATTTTTATACAATGAATGGAAGACTGTTTGTTTCTATCACTGATCTTTCGGTTATGGGTATGTGTGTGCGTGTGTGATTGTTTGTGTATGTATGAAATGGACAAGGATTTGAGTTTGCATATTAAACTTGACCCTCAACTGAGCTCCAGTTCTTATGTGTGTCTTGATTTTAGTATTGTTAGACTGCATTGAGCTTTTGATTTCAGTTGTGCACTTAAACTTCTTGGCTCAATCGACCATTTTCCTCCGTCACCAGACAACCAAGTGTCACGTGACGAGTTCCTCGACTATTACACCCACAACTACAATGTCAGCTCCGAGCTGGCCACGTTCATGTTCGATTACCTCAACGACCCCGGCAACGGCGATGACGTGATCAAGACGAATGACGTGTCTCTGTCGTCATTTTCCGGTAGAAGTAAGTCCAACACCGTCATTATCATGCGGCACAGCACTCATCTGTTCCACCGTTCGGTCAAAATTTGCCTAAATCATTCGTGAATTACAATGTTTATTTTATATCTATTCTTTACACTTGGCATGGGCATCACGGTGACTTTTGTCTGTCCACTATATCGTCCCGTCAAAATGATTTTGTAGGTGAAATGTTTCTTTCTTCTTTAATGCAGAGTTCGCGACAGTCAACGAGTACAGGTCGGGACTGGAGAAGGTAAACTGACTTATGAATTGAACAGCCGTGTTCTAATTTTGTTCTAAATTAGTGATGGGTTTTTTTTAAAAAGTTTTACAGTAGATGTTTATGCTACTTGAATTTTAGCTATAAAATTACATCCATGTTATTTAGAAGTGTAATGACAAACCCATTAATCAACAATAGGGAGGTAATTACAATTGAGATAGACACAGCGTTGGCTTATAGTCAGACGCACACTGTCATGAACCAACATTTCCTGGCACACACGGTACACTGGCACACAGGGTACACTGACACTAGCACACAAGGTACACTGACACCTTGGAGACACTAGACACTGAATGAATGACACACAGGGTACAGTGGCGTAGCGAGCTTAACTCGCGCCCGGGGCACAATACCTTTTTAGCGCCCCCCAATACCTTTTAGCGACCCCCCCATTCGAAAACTATTCAATATTATAGTAAAATATACCATTTGGCGCCCCTTTGTGAGTAGCGCCCTGGGCATGATGCCCCCCTTGCCCCCCCCCCTCACTACGCCACTGACAGGGTACGTTGACCTACACTAAACGCGGAAACACTGGCACACAGGGTACTCTGACACACACAAGACACTGATACACAATACACACTGACAGACATGACACTGCCACACAAGGCAATATCTTATCAATTAGAGCCAAATGAAAACTGTAGTAGCATTCCGAAAGCCCCCCCCCCCCTTTTAGAAACTACTTTGTGCCGTAAAAATATATTAGTTATGTGCTAAAGAAAGAATTTCTAGCCTTTGCCAAAGCCTGAAACAAAGATGTACATGTACACAACTAACACGTGACCCCTATCTCCATACAGTGGGTCAGACAGTCGGCAGACAAGTTGTACACCATCCTGATGTCACCGCATACGTAAGTAGCATCGTGAATGTTTTCAATATGTGGACATCTCCTAGTTATGTCAGATCATCTCCTACAGACGTCTGATAATCTCCTACAGATGTCAGATCATCTCCTACAGATGTCAGATCGTCTCCTACAGATGTCAGATCATTTCCTACAGATGTCAGATCATTTCCTACAGATGTCAGATCATCTCCTACAGATGTCAGATCATCTCCTTACAGATGTCAGATCATCTCCTACAGATGTCAGATCATTTCCTACAGATGTCAGAGCATCTCCTTACAGATGTCAGATCATCTCCTACAGATGTCAGATCATCTCCTACAGATGTCAGATCATTTCCTACAGATGTCAGATCATCTCCTACAGATGTCAGATCATCTCCTACAGATGTCAGATCATCTCCTACAGATGTCAGATCATCTCCTACAGATGTCAGATCATCTCCTACAGATGTCAGATCGTCTCCTACAGATGTCAGATCATCTCCTTACATATGTCAGATGATCTCCTTACATGTGTCAGATCATCTCCTACAGATGTCAGATCATGTCCTACAGATGTCAGATCGTCTCCTAAAGATGTCAGATCATCTCCTTACATATGTCAGATCATCTCCTACAGATGTCAGATCATCTCCTACAGATGTCAGATCATCTCCTACAGATGTCAGATCATCTCCTACAGATGTCAGATCATCTCCTACAGATGTCAGATCATCTCCTTACATATGTCAGATCATCTCCTACAGATGTCAGATCATTTCCTACAGATGTCAGATCTCTCATTCAAAAATCTGCGCGGGGAAAATGAGAAATCTGACATCTAGAATAATTGGATTATAATTAAACAACCACTAAAAACATGGTTTGATAATAAGAGAGAACGTGTTGTCATCGGCAACAAGTCTATGTGCCAAGTGTCAGTTCGATAGGATGACGAGAAGTGGGTCAATTAGCCGTCGGGAAGTTTTGCCTTAAACTCAGAAACATTCGAACTAAAGCCAAGTTAATATAAATCAGCGGTTCACAACCTGTGGGTCGCGACCCCTTTGGGGGGTCGAATGACCCTTTCCCAGGGGGTCGCCTAAGACCATCGGAAAACAAATATACTAACAGTTATGATGTAAAACGAAAATAATTGTGTGGTTCGGGGGTCGCCACAGCATGAGGGACTTTATTAAAGGGTCGCGGCATTAGGAAGGTTGAGAACCACTGATATAAATGGTTTACAAATAAATGTTGAATTCTTCAACCAGTTGGTTTTTTTAAATTTAAAAAAAAAAAAAAAAAGATTTTTCAAAAAAGATTTTTTAAAACTTCTCTAGTTGTCTCATATTTTATTCCTTCAATAAACTAATTATAAGAGTGTTGGACTGCGATAAAGTATGAAAATAGATTAATTAGACTCGAACAGGTTGTGTCAATAAAACAATATATGTTCAGCTTTAATAATAATTGTACATAATACACAAGAAATTATTTCGGCAAATGCCTTCATTTTCATCAGTACAACAACAAAAAATAAAACAAATATAAATTAAATTTACATAATATATATATTACATGTTTTCCTTTATTTGCTTCTCCTTACTTAACCCCGCCCTCTTCACATCACACCCACACTAACCCCGCCCTCTTCACATTACACCTACACAAACCACGCCCTCTTCACATTACATCCACACAAACCCCGTCCTCTTCACATTACACCCACACTAACCCCGCCCTCTTCACAGTTACACCTACACAAACCCCGCCCTCTTCCAATTACACCCACACTAACCCCCGCCCTCTTCACATTTATACCTACACAAACCCCGCCCTCTTCCCATTACACCCACACTAACCCCGCCCTCTTCACATTACACCTATACAAACCCCGCCCTCTTCACATTACACCCACACTAACCCCGCCCTCTTTACATGACACCTACACAAACCCCGCCCTCTTCACATTACACCCACACAAACCCCGCCCTCTTCACATTACACCTACACTAACCCCATATTTTGACCCATATAATTTCATTGTGCATACTATAACATTGCTACAATATGTTTATATAGAGATTCAACTATTTACCACTCAGTAGATCGCAAATTAATTTTTATATAGGATCGATACCAGAAGTGAACCAGAGATCAGATACAACGTCATTGTAGACAGCATCGATGCCAACAAAGACAACATTCTAACACCGAGTGAGCTGAATGAGGAGCTGCAACGAATCGGTTCAAACGGTCAGAAATAGTAAACAGTGTTTGGTGTCCTTCATAGCCATTGCAAATAGTGTTTTGTGTCATTCATAGCCATTGCAAATAGTGTTTTGTGTCATTCATAGCCATTGCAAATAGTGTTTTGTGTCATTCATAGCCATTGCAAATAGTGTTTTGTGTCATTCATAGCCATTGCAAATAGTGTTTTGTGTCATTCATAGCCATTGCAAATAGTGTTTTGTGTCATTCATAGCCATTGCAAATAGTGTTTTGTGTCATTCATAACCATTGCAAATAGTGTTTTGTGTCATTCATAGCCATTGCAAATAGTGTTTTGTGTCATTCATAGCCATTGCAAATAGTGTGTTGTGTCATTCATAGCCATTGCAAATAGTGTTTTGTGTCATTCATAGCCATTGCAAATAGTGTTTTGTGTCATTCATAGCCATTGCAAATAGTGTTTTGTGTCATTCATAGCCATTGCAAATAGTGTTTTGTGTCATTCATAGCAATTGCAAATAGTGTTTTGTGTCATTCATAGCCATTGCAAATAGTGTTTTGTGTCATTCATAGCCATTGCAAATAGTGTTTTGTGTCATTCATAGCCATTGCAAATAGTGTTTTGTGTCATTCATAGCCATTGCAAATAGTGTTTTGTGTCATTCATTGTCATTGCAAATAGTGTTTTGTGTCATTCATAGCCATTGCAAATAGTGTTTTGTGTCATTCATAGCCATTGCAAATAGTGTTT
This sequence comes from Omphiscola glabra, assembly GCA_964017045.1. NCBI lineage: Eukaryota > Metazoa > Mollusca > Gastropoda > Lymnaeidae > Omphiscola > Omphiscola glabra. Next base: position 4,135,326 of record OZ024803.1, on the reverse strand, counting down.
TGTGTCATTCATAGCCATTGCAAATAGTGTTTTGTGTCATTCATAGCCATTGCAAATAGTGTTTTGTGTCATTCATAGCCATTGCAAATAGTGTTTTGTGTCATTCATTGTCATTGTTGCATTTCATATTGTTTAATGTTCTTGTTTTTTGTGTGGTCATGACAACATACATTCATATGTCTATATCATACACACATAAAATACCTTCATATGCTATGTCTCATACACCCATGGAATCCCTTGATCTGTCGTGTGCCCTCAGCCCCGGTGAGACGAAGAGATTGGGTTTGGAGGAACACACAGAGGTATGGAGCTGACCCCATCACGGCCAATCTGGTATTCGATTACTGGGATCGAGACGGTGATCTGTCACTGACATCACGTGACCTTCAGTACATGACTGATGACATGGACCTCAACGGTAAGAAACAAGGATCTATTTTTTTGGCTGTGTGTGGACTCGAGGGTGCAACTTTACTATATAATCAAGTTGTTTTTTCATTGAAAAAATACATTAAGTTGAAAAGATAGTAGAAAAAAAGACAGCGTCTACACTTCTATAGCTGGCAGTTTTGGCGAAACAATGGGTACCAAGTTTTCTGCTTGAGACCCGCCTCTTGTTCAAAAACTGCACTTATAGTATAAAATTGGACTTCGCCCTATCAAAAGAAAATCCTAGAAACGCTCTGATTTTCTTTAGCATATACGTCAAGTCGTTAAGACAATCATCTTGCAATGTATCTCACATTCCCATTCCCTTGCAATACCAGGTACATTGGTGTTGCATTTTCAAATGTGTCTAATAAGCAATGGTGTGTGTGGTGCCGTGTGTGGTGCCTGTGTGGTGCCGTATGTGTTGTGTTTGGTGTCGTTGTATGTGTGGTGTCGTGTAACGTAGTGTGTGGTGTCGTTGTATGTGTGGTGTCGTGTATCGTGGTGTGTGTGGTGTCGTGTATCATGCTGTGTGTGCTGTTGTGTGTTGTTATGAAGGATGACGTGCTCTTAGCACACCTATATCGCGTCCCACGTGCATAACACCTCGTGAACTCTCGTGACCGCCTTTGAAGTGTGGCTAGAAAAACCTTATTTACAACATAAATTCTAGTTAGGAGAACTGTAGAAAATAATAGAAGATTCTGGATAAAACGGGAAGGCAAAACAATGTGTTAGGTGGTTCGATAGACCTTAGTAGGAAAAGCCTATAAAAAGGGCTGACCGATAGAGAGGGGAGAGATTTTGTTTTGATCACGAGATGCTATGTCATACTTTGTTGTGTGTAGAGTTTTCCATTTCCTCTTACAATTTTGTGCTCATTGTATTTTTATATACAATACCGGTACCAGAAAATCTGTAAGTTTATAATTTTAATAATATTTCTCTTGCTGTTATTATTTACTTGAAGTTCACAAATTAAAAAAGTTATTAATTGTAATTAGCTCTTGCCTTGATTGTCGTTATATTTGTTATTATTTTTTAAATGTTGGTATCGTCCTTTATTATGGACCGTTTCTAGAACGAGCCATAGTCTAAAATTAAGAGATTAAATTCTCAATTCATAACGGTCCGTAATAGTGTGGTGACGTTTGTGGTGTCTTTGGGTTGGGGTCCGCACGAATAGAGGCATTAGTTTCAGCTGACTTTAGTTGCAAGACAAAAAAAGAGCGATAAACAGAGATTCATTTTCTGGAGAGTCACTTAATTCAATTTTATTGCAAGCTCTTTTGATTTTGATATGCCACACAACTAATCTTCCAAATTGTCAGCATTGTATCTATGTCATATGACCAATCTTCCAAATTGTCACCATTGTATCTATGTCATATGACCAATCTTCCAAATTGTCAGCATTGTGTCTATGTCATACGACCAATCTTCCAATTCTCACGCTTGTGTCTATGAAATTAGAACCTCGCTAATAGCAATTAGAATGAATATTTCAAAGATTGCTTATGACTTTACCGGCGCGCAAACCGCCCGTTTTGTTAAAAGAAAAGCAAAACTTTGTTAGTCTTTGGCTCAGTTGTAAACGCCATTTAAAACCATAACTCTTAACTCCTTCTGTGGGGCTGTACCACCCACTTTGAGAACCAATGTCAATAAGCTTGCTAAGTTGACAATGATGGTATTTCATTGGCTGTCTCATAAATGTCGTGTTTCATTGGCTGTCTCATAAATGTCGTGTTTCATTGGCTGTCTCATAAATGTCGTATTTCATTGGCTGTCTCATAAATGTCGTATTTCATTGGCTGTCTCATAAATGTCGTATTTCATTGGCTGTCTCATAAATGTCGTGTTTCATTGGTCGTCTCATAAATGTCTTGTTTCATTGATTGGTGTCTTATTATTTTCTTTCCACCAGTGGACAACAAGGTGGGTGTTGACGAGTTTGTCCGTTTCGTGGAGAGGGTAAGTTGAAAAGTGAATACTTTTCTTACTGTGTTTTTTTTTATTTAAGAAAAAGAATTGCGTACGTACAACAGTTCAAAATATTTTTGGCTTCCATGAGCAACATCAATAATAATATATGCTAAATCTTTTGTTAGGGATACAAGTTAAGCCGTAGAATGACAGGGGCGGCTCTACCAACAACAATGGTCGTTTGTCCAGATCCTTGGTGGTAAGTGATGACGTTTAGAACCCTTTCGATACGCCTTTATTTGGAAGTGACCAGGCGTTGCTTCTACGGTGCTACGTTATACACTTACTCTTGTTGACAACGATCCTCTACTCAAACCTTGACATTACACTGGAGTTACTAAATGACCTTCTAAGTGCCTCTCGGACATGAATGTGCAATGATTGTAAAATAAAAGATCTAATGATGAACTCACTGAAAATTTTCATTAAAAGTGTTCCCTTACCCCGGTAACTTATTCCATCACAGTTTTTTCTGGTTCAACTCAGGGTGCTTTAAATATTTTTTTCCAGCGTTTCAATGATGCGTAGCCCTCATTTCATGCATGACTAACCTTGAATTCGTGAATACTGATTAAAAGCTCTATTTTCCAAGTCCCGGATTTTAAAAAAAAAGCGATCCCTTCACCACAACCTTAGTCTCAACTGGAGCTTAACTGCTTACAATTATGAATTAGCTGCTTGGCGACTGCCTTTAAGAATGTCTATTCTTTGTATAAGTTTGACATGCATTGATGATAATAGCTTATTATCTGTCTCCACTCCGAAAATGTTGAATAGAAACTAGACGCCCTGGAACAGTACAAAAAGGAAATCTCTAACGTTTTTTTTTTTTGTGAACTGATACTTGTTATTATTTTTTGTGTCTTGTTTTCCGATGAAGGCTCTAGGCTGAAACGTCAAAATCTTTTGTCCTGTCCATGAATTCAATTTTAGCATAACTTGTTCTTAAATTTCACTGGCACAGGACTAAGACTATATTAAGACGATGCGCAGCAATAATTATGGCTCCTAATAAGAACAGCCACTGATGTCGCCCGTATGATATCTTCGCCACTATTTCCTCTCACAACAAAACCTCTGAAAATATGGAGAACATTACTTTATTGGAAATCTTTGATGAAATTTATTGATATAAACATTTCATCAAATGCTTCTTAGGACATTGACAGCTTAAGTTGCCTGCAGTTCGCTCGTTCTTAGAGCTTAAGTTGCCTGCAGTTCGCTCGTTCTTAGAGCTTAAAGTTGCCCGCAGTTCGCTCGTTCTCAGACATAATACTTATTAATACTGAATGCACTGAGAGATCCAGTTTAAAGTGGTTTATACAATCTTCAGGAGTGACCTAGGGTGGACTGCCAGCATCGACGCCACCAGAGCCGCCATGGACCTTGATGATGACCTCAACGGCTGGATCACTCTGTCCGACCTGACTCGCTGGCTCAACATCTTTGATGATGACGGTAAGTGGACATTACTTAGCTGTCTTATATCTATGAAATACAAACCGACACAAGTCCTGAAGAAATAAACACCTTATGGAACGATATAAGTATATGTAAAACACAGGAAATGAGTAAAAAGAAGCATGGTCAAACCTGAAAAAAAGGAACGCAACAAAACAACGAATGTGTCAGCAGGGAGCCTTCGTCAACGAATAAACAACAGACAAAAAAATAGAAGAAATTTTTTTTTTTTAAATAGAACTTACTCATTTCCTATTTTGCTAACCTGATTGCAGTCTCTCCCCATATCACAATAAGTAAAACGCAGAGATATCATCGATAGGCTACACATCTAAGCAATGGTGGACGTTGTAAAAATAACTTTGGACACCATGAAACGAGTTCGTCATTAATGATCGAAGGGACCAAACAATTCAACAAACATTTAATTCTGCCACTGAGTTCTAGAAGTTAAATAGTTTCGCTGCGCAGTGGCAATTCTAAATAATGCTAAATTAAGTTACACGTGAAATCTACGAAATAATTTAATGCATTTCAGATATTAATAAAAGATTTTTTAAAACATCAGCAGCTTGAAATTGGCCGTATAATTTACTTTTGAACTGTCCGAGTGTGTTAGTCTTAGAAATACCGGTATACAACTGACAGTGATATGACTCATGACGCTTTGTTTTGTACATAGATGTTATACTGCGATGCTTCAGGTGACGGGTCCATCAGCAGACGGGAGTACGCCAACATCCAGGCGCAGCGTTACGGGGTCAATGCGACTATTGCGTCCGCCATGTTTGATTTGGCCGACACGACAGGGGATGACAAGCTGGACTCACTGGACTGGGAGCAGCATTTTAAAGGTCGGTTGTCGCTGGGTGGCTGACCGTTGTCTAATTGGTTGTTGGATGGCGATAGCTGTATAATAATTATTGTTGGTCGCTGTGTGGCTAAGAAGTGTACGGCTGATTTTAAAATAGATGTGTGCAAAGTTTTAAGTCCATCTTTATAAGTTGATCAATTTGTTGTGAGTGTGTTTCCCCCCCCCCATTCACGCTGTTGTTTTTCCTGCAGGCGACTTCTCTGTGAGTTTCTGTGACGCTAAACGCAGCATACAGGACTTGGTGAGAATGGCAGAGCGATTCAGAGGACTACGCCAGGTAATAATGTCAACTGAACCGGGACAATGACGACATGTATTTACTGATCCGGGACTATGATGGCATGTATTTACTGATCCGGGACAATGATGACACGTATTTACAGATACGGGACAATGATGACATGTATTTACTGATCCGGGACAATGATGGCATGTATTTACTGATACGGGACAATGATGACATGTATTTAAAATGGGTTCAGGGTGGATGGTGTTAGGAGGGTCCATCAAAATGATAGGGAAATAGGAAAGCAAGTAAATTTAATTTGAACTGACTGGCTTGCTGGTAATAATGAAAGAAAGATCAGGAATATACAGAGAGCATGCGGTCCTGTAGTCAAAAACCATGCCAGAGATTTAATGCAATGCGCAGTTTGGTAGATGCATAACAATTAATCATGATAAATGGAATAAAAATGTCCTAAAGAATTTCAAAGTATTGAGCTAGAAGAACCGTTTCAAGAGATTGGACAACTTTAAGGAGGTTCTAAATTATAATCAACACATAAAGCACACGGTTTATGTGAATCTCGATAAACGCCGCTGGAAAACGAACGTGTCTACAAAGGCATTTTCTTCCAAAAAATGACAAGTCAAATAAATTATGAAATTTTTTTTTTTTTTTTAAACTTACCTAATCATAGCAAGTTGAAATGCTTTGGGCACATAGTCCGACAAGTTACTTGCAAATAAAAAAAAATAATCTAAGAATTGTGGCATAGGAAATATAAAATATGAATTTAAAGTTTCTTTCATTTACAATACATCCAATGTATAATAAATTAAGGGGAAAAAAATCTCGTAATAGTTTATTACACATCCCATTATTTAAAAAACTAAGAAAACCAAATACAATAAGTCAATAAATAAATTAAATATACAATAACGGAAGATATCACCTAATCTTACTAGGATAATAATGGAAAGAATTTCGCGATACTTTCTATTTTCCATTGCTACAATATTCCGCGAACTTGAAATGTATATTTAGGATAATCATATCCTTGCGGCCTAGAAGCAGATAGTTTTTTTTTTTCATTTTTAAATGTACTTACAATGATAGCAAAATCAAAACCTTTGTTTTGTTTTTTTAAAATTCCAGAGTCACATGATCACATTAGCTCCTTCATATAAACATTTTAAAAATATTTATATGAAATCAATAAGTATGAGTATGAGTATAAGTTATATTTAATGTGCAATGTAATTTTAATGATTTCAGGGGCGCGAAATGCGTGAGGCCATGCGTAAACGTCTTCAAGAGGAACTCACCTATTATCATCAAAACAAAGATCGACAGACAGCAGGCAGACCCAACACCTTAGACAGAGGCGCAGGCAGCAGCAGGTGTGCCGGCAAGGTGACATGCTACCAGGGCGAGTCTACTGAGGCGTGGTGGCAAGGTGAAGCCTGGCTATGGTGGAGCGTGAAAATAACCAACCAGAGAATAGGACCAGGTACTCCATCTATTGGCGCCTTTCGTTCAGAGGACGTGGGTTATCCTTCCATGCCTGTAATTTCACCATCTATGGGCAGGGTGATGGGCAGCCCCGTTACAGGGGACTCTGCTCCTCCCTACCCGCAACATCAATGGCCCCCAATGTTTGATATGGGTAATATGGCGCATATGGGCGGAATGGGTCTTTTCCAACCTTATAAGAGAAGTACCGATAAACAGTTAAACTTGAAAAACGGACAGATCAACAGATCGTCCAATGGTAATAGCCCTTATTTCAGTGATTATCAACGATTATATAGTCCTTACTCTCAAAGTAGCCAAGCTCCGACCGCGCCCCCAATTAATTCTGACTCTGACGTGTACACAGATAATCTCGACGCCAACAAAGGGACGCCGGAAGACGCCTCAGCGGTCACAATGAACAACGCGCAATCGAGCAACGGTCCAAGGTCGTCTTTTCATGACGTCAGCGACACCCAGCAGAACGAGACGCCTGCTACAACGAAGAAAACGGAGGATAAAAAGAAAGGTGTTAAAGGATCATACGATGACGAGCTACCTCCCTTCCCCATGATAGGCTACCCCGTGTTGCTGGGATTCGACCCCTGGATGATGAACGGTGGGCCGAATTGGGGCATGTTCGGAAGAAGAAAGCGAGAGGAATCAGCCGAGGAAGATTTAACTAGATCAAGACGAGATGTGTCTGAGGGTGAAAGAGAGGCCAATGATAACAAGAACGGGGAAAAACGCGATGAGACTGTGCCTACTGCTGGGCAGGATAAAGAAAGCGTTGGTGCCAATAACAGCAGTGACCCCCAGGACAACATCATGGAATGGGGGCCTGGTCTTATGATGCCTCCATCGCCAGGATTTGCCCTGAGTCCTTGGGATCTCTGGATGGCCTGGTCACTCGAGTCGGTCCTCTGGGACGCCATGCACCCGGACCAGTGGAACGACACGAGTGGCAACAGCAGCAGCTCTGGTAACGAAACAAGGGACGCCGACGAGGCGTGGGAAGAAATGATGCAGTGGGAGGCCAGGCAGAATGAAGAGTCCAACGATCAAGAAACTGGCGGGGATAACGACAGGCGCGAGCTTTTTAATCAACCGAACGATCAGACGACAGAAGAGAATGTCGACGAGCGCCCTGACCGTGACAAACGCTTTACACAAGACAGGAGTATGTTCACCTGGCCGATTTTCTGGAACAACTGGATAAGGAGCTCGCCATCTTTCGGAAACTATTGGCCAAAATTTAGTAATATTGGGGATAGTGGTTGGAAGGGCCCCGGATTTCCATTCGTCAGCCCGTGGGAAAGGTGGCTGAGATACAGGAGCTTAAACTGGGATTTCCCGAAGAACAGATTCGATTTTTTGCATCGCGCCCGAAGAAGCAGTAATGAGGCTAAAGTCGAGAATACCAACGATGACGCCGAGCGAGAGCTCCGCAGTGATACAACGGACAATTCCCGCAGAGAATTTTCATTTGATAAATGGAAGGACAACAGCAGAGAACCTTCGAAGAATCCGAAAATGACGCCCGATGATAAAAAAGACAGCATTTGGAGTAGTTCGACCAGCAAATACGGCACGGAGAACGACTGGCGGCAACAACTCAACAGTGGTTCTTCACAATGGAACCTTGGGGCTAAGGAACAATACGGTACTGAAAGGTGGTCAAACGGTAAACTGTCCACATCTCTCCCACAAGGACAGCAAGGTGACTGGTTGAGAAGTTTGATTTCAAGCTCAAGGGGTGACTGGAAGAAGCCCTTCGGGGGCCAATCATTTGGCGGCCAATTTGAAAGCGCGTTCTTGCAGCCATCTGCAAACTTCGTGTCGCCAAACGTTTTCAGAAATATCGTACCTCGAACGATGCTTGCCTCGTTCATTCCACAAAAACCCGGCTCCTGGCCCGACTGGGGTGGCTTCTTTGATGAATTAAACAACTTCGATTCTAGTAATGCACACAAGTTTACAAAACCTTCCCAGTGGACTGACTTTACCGATTTCAGTAACTTCTTTCCTGACGGCTATGATGCAGATTTCGCGAATTGGCCCCCTAGGACCGGGGATTTTGGTGGTCTGAATGAATTTTTTAGCCTTTGGAACAATCGGTTTGTGAGAGGAGTAGAATCTAAAAATAGCAACATCGAAGAAATTAAATCGGATCAGGTCGGAAATGTGGAGGGCTCCAGGGATAAGAGAAATACTGATGACTCAGAAAGAAACAAGAGATGGGATTTTCCCGGTTTTGGATCCCCATTCATGGATGGCCAACTGATGGCGAACTGGGTCAATTGGTTTTACCCGTGGTGTCACCAGTGGAGTCGGGATAGGTTCCCGCGAGGCACCAACGAAAAGACCGGAGCGGATAATGAGGATGATCTCGAGAAAAGAAGTTCACAGGCCAAGAAGGACAAAGGAAAGAGGTGGGGCTACGGTTACATGGACAGGCAGACACCAGGTTTCTCTAATTATAATTATAATAGCATGTATACTAATTGGGCCTGGGTTTGCCCTCAGGTGTGGCGGGCCATACAAAGTTATAATAATCCCTGGTCTTTTCACGCAGGAAGAGCCTCCACTCCGTATCGGCAGTTTAGGAAAAAACGGGACGTCGTGGCGTCGGATAAGGAGCAAACTCCACAAGCGGATGAGCCGCGATTAAAACGCTGGGACGACGAGGAGTGGGACTGGTTCGGCAACGACGAAGACTGCAACTACCCGATGCCTGCCTGGACTCCGTGGCGCGGCTGGAACATGCTGAGGTCTGCAAGAGGCGGTGATCTGAAGGGACCCGTGGCGGCGGCGAGTGTCAAAGCGTCCGTTCCGAGAAGTCAGCCCGTTAAGAAGGGCATTCGGTGCAAGTCGTGGTATAAGAAAGACAATACCAATGCAGATTTTGGGTACGGTAATCAGAACGTCTGGTCTGGACAAGGAAATCGCTGGGGCGATGAATCCAACTGGGACGACGAGAGATTCGGAGATGTGCCTGGTAGCACAAACACCGTCGGCTCGTCTTGGAGGACAAAGAGAGACACGGAGGCTGAACGCTCTAAAAGACAAGGGTTGTGGGGCGGTTTTCAACATCCTTCTTTTAGTAATCCCTTTTATGGTCCGTGGTGGAACCCGAACTTCTTGTATTACAACTCTCCATGGAGAAGTCAGTGGTACAACGGGTTCAAGGGGTGGTTCGGAGACTTCCCTGGGAACTACATGAGGCGACAGCGTCAAGCTGAAGAAGATGCAGGTGCAGGGCCAGCGGAGGGAAAAAGAGAAAAACGAGACGTCACAGAAAAGGACAAAGAAGCAGCCAGGGATAAGCGTAATTTATGGTCGCAGTGGGGTGGCTACCCGAACAACTGGTGGGGTGGCTACCCGAACAACTGGTGGGGTGGCAGATTTACGCCGCCTTTGTCTTCCAGCAGACATTTCTGGAACCCATATTACAGACCCAATTGGTCGTACTCAAGGCAGAGAAGGGAGGCTACTAGTGAAGAAAGGAACGACGATCGGGACAAACGTTCTTTCCCTTGGAATGTCGGGTCAGACTTTGGAAATTATTGGATGAATTCTTACACTCGTCAGTTTCCCTGGTGGCTCTACATAAATGGTAACGAGCACGACGCAACGAGGCTCCCGCGAGAGACGGGCGGTGACGAGATTAATGTCAGTGAAGACGGTGCATCGAAAAATAAGCGATGGATAGGCAGCCAGTGGCCATACGGCTGGCCGTCCAATAACTTTTACTCGACCCAGCCCTGGCGGAACACGAAATGGAACACCCGACCCTACATGTCCTGGTATGGATCGATGAGATGGCCACGTGACGCTTCAGAAAGTACTGATGAAACTAGGAGTAAACGAAGTACGTCTAGTGACGCTCAGGGAAAACAGTTGCAAGACCGCAGTCTCTTTCACAATGAGCCGGGAAAACAAGAGCACGATGGCAGTCTGTTTAATAATGAGCAAGGGAAACGGTGGCAACATGACAGTCTATTTAATAATGAACTGCAAAAACAGTGGCAAGATCGCAGTCTGTTTAATAATGAGCAGGGAAAACAGTGGCAAGACCGCAATCTGTTTAATAATGATCAGGGAAAACTGTGGCAAGAACAGGGTCTGTTTAATGATGCCGAGGGAAAACAGTGGCAAGAGCGCAATCAGTTCAGTAACGCCCAGGGAAAACAGTGGCAAGAGCCGAACGCCATCCCGAGAACATCGAAGAGCCTCTGGAATGGCTATAACAATTATGGTGGTTACTGGAGCAGATTCATGAATAGTTATCCCTTCAGCTCACAGCCCCAATTCCGTCAGTGGGGATTTTCCAACTGGTACCCTCCTCTACCAAACAACTGGCCGTTTAAGAGATCCACCAGAAGCACTCCAGATTCAATTGACGGGGATGTCACACAAGAAAACACTGTCGTTAACAAGCGTTGGGTGCAATCACCGTGGTGGAGAAGGTACTACAATGACTGGATCTACGACCCGTCTTCCTCATACTACCCGGGATTCGGTTCAACGTGGAATCCATACATGTATTCCGGCGCTTTCGCGTGGCCCCGATTCGTCAGGGGTTCCGAGAACGACGAGACGTCTGAGCGGGAGAAGAGGTCCGCTGATGAAGACAAGCAGAAGCGCTGGGCGAATTTCGGCTGGAATCAATGGCCAAGCACATGGCAGTGGTCTCCTTACGACGATTGGTTCGGTAGCAGGTGGGGAGGAAGTTTTTACGACGCGCTGCGCTACCCGAGGGGCTCTGAGGCAAGCGAAAGTTCTAGCGGTGATAGAGCCAAGCGAGAGACTGAGAGATCTAAAAGGTGGCCCTATTGGGGCAATTACGGAAATTGGCAGGGAAAATATTCACCTTTTCACCGGTGGGCTAATGAACAATACCCATACGACTGGAGGGGCTACAATTTCCTGAATGCGTTTAGATATCCAAGAAACTTGAAAGCAGGAGATGATGACCAGCCCCCGAGGGATAAGCGCTCATCTGAAGACGACAAGCTCGTGGTTGAAGATGGCGGGAAATCAGATAAAAATGATGACAGAAGTAAAAGATGGTGGTCGGAAGGCGATGTGTTTCCGTGGTCGAACTATTGGCAGAACTGGCCTCGCAGGACCCCATACAACTGGACGCCGCAATCGCCATGGGGCGGCTACAATTACAACTACCGATACCCGAGACAAGTCGGAGACCAAGGCTCTGAACTCAATAACAAAGAAGAAGACGCAACAAGATTGAAACGCTGGAACGATTGGCCGTGGTCTTGGGGTAATGAAATGTGGTCTCCGAGCAGCTGGGTGAGAAACGGATGGTACTTCTCTAACTGGGGCAACAGTGACTTTATGAGATACGGGCGTGAGGCGAGCGAGTCTGGTGGAGGCAATCGAAACAAACGCGAAGCCGAGACGGACAGGTCTAAACGTTGGCCGAATCCATGGATCGGAGCCAGGTGGGATCCTCAATCCAGTTGGAGCCGGAACTGGGACTCAAGTTTCTATCCGAATTTCCCATATTTTAATCGATTCGAAAACATATTTTGGAAGAGGGAGACGGACGACAACAAAGAAGATGGATTTGTCGGAAGAACAAAACGGGAAGGAGTCGAAGACCCAGGCAGACAAAAACGATGGCTCAACTGGTTCAACTATATTTCACCATACTGGCGAAACAGCTGGGACAGCCGCAGCATGTTTTCATTTCCCTGGTACAATGCACAGTTTTGGGATCCCAGATTTTTTAACAGGTTCGTCGTCAGGAGAGCGGCTTCGGAGTCCGGTAACGGCACAGAAGAAGCCGTGGGTACCGAAGAGGCCGTGGGTACCGAAGAGGCCGTGGGCAACGAAGAGGTCGTGGGAACTGAAGAGGACCAAACTCGGACAAGAAGGTGGCAAAATTGGAGCGGCTATCCCTTTTATAGTTGGCCAAACTTTGGGTCAGGTGGAGCCCCCTGGTGGATAGGCAGCAATATGTACGGGTGGAATCCGCTGTATAACAATATAATGTACGGGTGGAATCCATGGTACAACAGCATTTACGGTTTCAACAGATACCAAAGGGACAGTGATGTCAACGATGACGAAACGCCGGAAGGTAGCAACAGAAAGAAACGAGACGCCGAAAATGATTCTTTTCGAGACAAGAGATGGTTCGGAGGCAGCAACGCATTTGGCGGCTACTGGAACGGTTACTTGAGAAACCAATTAGCTCGTTTTGACCCGTGGTCAGGCGGTAATCAGTGGTGGCCTGGCGATTTTGATTATCAGAGATACCCACGAGATGACAAGGACGACAGTAACGTAAGACAAAAGAGAAGCCCGGACAATGAAGTGAAAACCAAACGGTGGAGTGAGTGGACCACGGGCGGGGATTGGATGTCGTGGTATCTCAGCAGGAACCAACCGCCTTACTCTGGGAACTACAACTTCTGGAATCGGGTCAATTCCCCTTCGGGGTTTTTCAGCCCGGGTCGTTTTAAGCGGGGCACGGAAGAAACTGACCGGGACAAGCGTTGGTACAACGACTTGTATAATCCTTACTGGTACAATGGGCACAACACATTCACGAACAGTTGGTATTCTTGGCCTGGGTTTTTCGGAGACAGGTTTTCGAGACAGACTACAAATGACAAGGCGGAAGTAAATGCCCGGGTCAAGAGGTACCAGCCATGGATGTTTCCTTTCTCAGGGTACAACGCCTTTCCGTGGGGATTTTCGGGCAACTGGGGTCAAACGCAGGGCAAGAGTTATAACAACTGGTATAACCCGTACATAATATCAGGATTTCGAAACTATTTTCAGAGATGGAATCCCTGGTACAGAGATTATTTTTGGAACGCCCGAAGAAGTCCGAGACGTACAGAAACAGGGAAAGCAGACGCAGAAAAAGATAAACAGCAAGAAGAGGCAGGCATCATATCCGATGAGATCACGCGGGGGAAAAGGTGGGCGGGCAACTTTGGCGGATCTAGTTCCTGGATTAGAGGGGGATCATTTCCGTGGGATCACAGATCGGGGAACCCTTGGTACGATTACCGTGACTTCGGCGGCTCGCCGTCCTCATATTGGAATCAATTTTATAATTATTACCCGTGGAGGTCCATTCGTGGTGCGGATAATACAATTAATACAAACACAAAAAACAGCGTCAGGAGTAGGCGCGAGGCCAACACGGAGCCGGACCGCTCCAAACGGTGGTACGGAAACAGCCCGGCGTTTTACAGCTGGAACAGTCAAGGGTGGCCAATGTGGGATCATGTCAGAAACGGTGGATCGCAGTGGTATTCGAATCCCGGGAGGTTTGCGCAAGCCTTTTCGAAAAGAAGTCCAGCGGAAGAAGGAGAAGTCAGATCCAAGCGAGGCGTGAACGAGGACAGCAGAGAGAAAAGATGGTGGCAGAATGACCCGCAAAGTTATAATTCAATGTATTTCTACAATTTTAACGACTGGGGGAACTCACAGCCTGCCTTTACGCCCTGGGGTTATGACTTCCCGATATCTAGAGTCAAACGAAATCCGGGTTCACAACAGGACAGAGACAAGAGATGGCCGCACGGGGGCTACAATGACAACTTCTGGGGCTGGAACAACGGTAACTATAATTGGAATCCTGGACAAACCAGGCCTTTCTGGAAATACTGGAATCCGTCCAGTGACTGGGGGAGATATTCGAATTACATGATGCGCTGGCCGAGAAACCTTGACAAAGATAAAGAGGAAGGTATTGACAACAATGATAACGATGAATTGATTAAGCAGGGTGGTGATGACGACGGTGTGAGGCACAAGCGAGACGTGGAAGGCGCAGACAGGGGAAAGCGATGGGGGAATCATTTCAGCAACCCTTACTCAAATTATTTCTGGCAGGACGGCTACTGGGGTTCACAGCCTTGGTCGTCCACTCAACGATGGATGGATTTCATGAGATATCCTAGAAGAGTATCTGGTTCAGAGGTGACGTCTGCCGCGGAGAACGGTGCACAGGTCACAGACTCGCTGGGAAATCAAGACAATCCAACCGCTGAGAGGACGAAACGCTGGGGAAACTGGAACGCGTCCCCATATGGCGGACCAGGGTCCACTAACAGCTTGAGGAATCTGCTGTACGGGACAAAGTTTCAATCTGGTGCACCAAATTATGGTCCATGGTCCTGGTGGAGCCGAAGCTTCCCTTACAAATAACGGCAGCAGGATAAGACTATGGCCACAGACATCTTTTTAAATAATTTAGATCAACGTTTTTAAATTTGGATAATACTTGATGATTTGTTGAAATGTATAGACTTATTAGACATTATCTACCAATGTATACATTAACAATGTGTTCACTACTTTAGTATTATAGATGATTTAGTTAATCTACAGATAGACCTTGTGTGCAAGTTGATAGACTAGTACTAGTCGCTGAAATAGTAATCTGAATAAGGGATTCTATGATATTATCGCCAATATTGTAACTTAATGTAAGTAATTTTTAATTAAGTAGCAGTTATCAAGAATGTTGTAGTTCAATAATTCAGACCCGGCCTGCACAACATACGGCCCGCGGGCCACATGCGGCCCTCAAGATATTATCGCCAATATTGTAACTTAATGTAAGTAATTTTTAATTAAGTAGCAGTTATCAAGAATGTTGTAGTTCAATAATTCAGACCAGGCCTGCACAACATACGGTCCGTGGGCCACATGCGGCCTTCCAGCACCCACTTTGCAATCCGTAAAATAACAAAATGGTCTTTATTCTTATTTTCTTAAGAGGCTCACCCCAACCCGGATTTTGAGTGGTGCAGGTTTGATTCAGACAAATCTGAGTTTTTAATTTTCTGATGCAGTGCACTCTCTTACATGTATAAATTACATGGATTGAATGCATTATAATTGTAACTTATATATACTCACTCTTCGCTTGACATTATGTATTCTGCACCATTTTCTTATTTACTGCGTTTCATTATTTGCAATTAATTCAGTCAACAGAAAAATCCAATGAATTCATCTAATTTAATAAACTTAAAATTTAGCTTGGTCAATAATTTCAATTTGAATTTTAGAAATTTTCTGTCATTTACTTCCTGATTAATTTCTAGTTTTTATTTTTGCAAGTGAAAATAATCAAATGACAGCATTTTGTAAAATTGAAACCACCAGAATAAAAGCAGTGTCTTATTTAGTGTCCTAGAATTTGTGTTGATATTTACACATGTTTACTTGTTTAAATTTGCTAATGCTTTCTACTTAAACTGTATGATAGATCAACTACAATCAGCACTGAGCTAGCCTAAAACATGAGATTATTTTTTTTAATCAATAAAATATTCTGAGATTATTGAGAGATTGCATACAAATGATCAAAGTAATTTATAATCAAATGATCTAGTTCAGGGAATTGTTTAAAGTAATTTATAATCACATGATCTAAGTCAGGGAATTGATCAAAGTAATTTATAATCATATGATCTAGTTCAGGGAATTCCCTCATGGGCTCTAGTCAGCATGTCCGTCCCAAAAATGGCATGTTGATAAAGAGGCGTTTGCCACAAACCCCTTGAAACGTTACCCCGGGTACAGGATCACCGTGTAGGGGACCATCGCTGAAAGGCAAACGAATGCACCAAAACTGCGTTAGGAAGAGCACGGCTGCATGGTTTACTACCATGTGCAGTTGAAAATAACGTAGAAACAGGTCGGGACATGATTACAGTTGCCATATGGATATGAGGCGAAGGAATGTGGCGACCCTAGCCAATGATTCTAAATATGCAGTCTTTGAGGGTACTGCTCTTAGGCGATCTCTTTTCTCTCCCATCTGAGTTAGTCACACCGCAGAAAACCACGCAAACACTATTAGAGGGCGTCTGTATAACACCTACGCTTCCCCCCAGGGTGGGAAGGGGACATTAGTGACGTAAAATATATCCACCCCAGCCCAAGAAAGTCCGGCCCGGTTTCTGTGTGAAAGCAACACCCTGGCCAACCAGGCGTTTCTTCTCTGATGCCGTCTCACTCGCATAGTCAATCGAGTGGAAGGGTGGGTGAGACTGTCTCAAGGGCGGAAAGACCCCGGCGTGCCACTTCGCGGCGTGACTGGAATAGAGACCACTGGAGGAGTGGTTGAATGCCGGTTGGGAGTGGCAGGGGTGCGCTGGGGAAGACTTCATGAGCTTCGGCTGGATAGTTTGCTGATTTTCTTAAGTAGATTAGATTAGTTAAAGGGAATTGATCAAATTAATTTAGAATCACATGATCTAGGTAAAAAGGCCAACTCTACCAGTGATAGAAAATGAACAATCAATTGGAGGCAGTATTCCTTGCAGCCATTTTTGCCCGGCCATCAACTCAGCATTCCTCTATAGGCAGAACCATGATAACAAATGTATCTACTTTATCATCCAAAAGTCACAGGCGTCCCCCCCCTCCCCAATCAATGAAACATCTGTGTCACAGATACAATCTCACCACTTTAAGAAAAGCAAACTGGCAGTGTTACCTCTAATATACAATTTTCCCACTACAAGATGGCAGTGTTAGCGCTAACATTCATTCTCATACCAAATTTACCAATATAAAGAAACAAATTAATAAAATTAATCTGTAACTTCACTTATTATATCTATCTTGCTACCCTCTACTATCTTGTACACCATGGCAAACTATCTTGTACACCATGGCAACTATCTGGTACACCATGGCAACTATCTTGTACACCATGGCAAACTATCTTGTACACCATGGCAAACTGTCTTGTACACCATGGCAAACTGTCTTGTACACCATGGCAAACTATCTTGTACACCATGGCAAACTATCTTGTACACCATGGCAACTATCTTGTACACCATGGCAAACTATCTTGTACACCATGGCAAACTATCTTGTACACCATGGCAAACTATCTTGTACACCATGGCAAACTATCTTGTACACCATGGCAAACTATCTTGTACACCATGGCAAACTATCTTGTACACCATGGCAAACTATCTTGTACACCATGGCAAACTGTCTTGTACACCATGGCAAACTGTCTTGTACACCATGGCAAACTATCTTGTACACCATGGCAACTATCTTGTACACCATGGCAACTATCTTGTACACCATGGCAACTATCTTGTACACCATGGCAACTATCTTGTACACCATGGCAACTATCTTGTACACCATGGCAAACTATCCAAATTTCCATAGTGTTTATTATACTTCCTATACTTCAAGTACCTGAGGCTACTTCAAAAACCAAGTTCTAAATATTCATTGAGATGACAGAAAGATAAGTTTATTATTAAAGTACATAACAAAATGAGATCTCAATATGTACAATTACTATATGGTTTTATTTTTAAAAATGATAATGAATTCTAACAGGGGAAATTTATTATTCAATAAATATGTAGTTTAGATTGATGATATTACACTTTATTATATTTACACTAGTTTTCCCACAAACTTTTCCCTCTTGTTTACATGACATTGAGTATCAACTTGAATTCTCTGGTTCCTTGACAATACTTTTCAAAAAATGCTTGCCTCTTTGTTTCATGGGGATGTTTCCTGTGAGAAAAATCATGACAAAATGTGTGTAATGCTAAGGAAGAAACATTGAACAGCAACATTTTCATGCTGAGTTAGAATCAAGTAATTTTTAAATAAAATATATTTCTAAGAAATGCGGGTGCAGCAAACATGTTTGGGTTGCACGACAAAAAATAATAATTTAAAAAAACGACAAGACGGAATGACAAGCTAAAAGGAAAAAAACACAGAAAGAAAAGAAAATAATTAATTATAAATTAAAACTTCCATGTTATCAGCTTCCTGTTTTCAGGTTTTCCCGTATCTTGTACTACTTATTACATTTCACCTAACATGGTCCCAGTCTCCCCATTATTATCATCAATGTAAAAGAAATAAATACAAAAAAACTAAATGGTTTAAAATGGCTACTACCATATGATGACTGAAAATTTTGAAATTTATGCTGTTTATAAAAAAATTTTAAGAAAAGGAAAAATTTTCATTAAGTAATAGTAACTGTTGTTATGAGGTGTTGGTTAACATTGTTTGATATATAAAATTTTGTAGCATGTCATAGGTCCTCCACAATTGTTCTCATTTTGTACTAACTCACCAGGTGGAGCTACAAAATACTGTTCCTCAACTTTGGTCGCGTTACTTAAAATTTCTTTTAAGCAGTTTCCTTCAGTCACCTTGTCTTCACGTAGCCAAAGTTCCCTGAGTAAAGGAACACAATAAAATGTTTCGATTTACAGCTGTCTACTTTTTTTAAACCTATTTCTTTTATCCGATATTTGTTTCAGTGATAACTGATAATCTGTTGAAGAAATCCAATATTAAACCAATATCCACTTTTTAACGGCATTATTGTAATTTCAACTCCACAAGTGATAAAAAATAATTAAAATCACTTACGATTATTTTTAACAAAAAAGACAATTTATTATCATTTTCTAACTAGATAATTGGATACCCAATTATAATTAAACATCCTAAGTTTGAAACATGCTAAAAGTACTTGTTGATAATTCAAATTTCAATAATGAAATAGGGAAACAGAAATAAGAAATGAATGTGTTCATAACTCTAGAAAGTTTTGTCTCAAAACAAAATATAAATAATTTCTAAGTGTGATCATTACACTTGAAATAGGTGAAAATAGCTAATGATAGGAGAAAATAACTAATGATAGGAGAACAATTTCAAAGATTAGGAATTCAAGGAAATGATAGGGGAGTTAATAAATAGAGACCTTTCTTCAAGAACTGAATCAAGTGGCTCAACTCCGTCTGTATTTATAGCATGTAACAAATTTGCTGAACGTACAGCATTCTGCAATGATATATATCCTTCCTCATTGTTGAATTCAACTAAAGAGATTCTTTCTAGCCGCTCAACAAGTTCGAGATCAATTTCGGGGACCTGAGAAAATATATTCAATGGGTAATGAACATTATAGTTTTTAAACTCAGCATTTTCCTATTCCATTAGGTTACTTTTTAAAAACTGTCTGAAGCCATGGGCGTAGGAGGTGGAGGGTTAAGAGGTTGGTCTGCCCTGGGTAGAATTTTTGTGTCCACTTCAAACACTTGAATTATATTATATTTTGTATGTATTCTTGTTTTTGTTAATTAGGGACGACAAAATCCAGGACCACCCTGGACATCACAACCTCTGACTACGCCACTGCCTGAAGAAAAAGTTTAGCTCTTATTTTTAAAAGTTATTTCTTATAAGGAAATTAAATTTGACTTGACTTTTAGTAGTACAAATACGTTTGAAAGCAAAGCTTTATTTTATGATTATATGAGGGAGCTTGATGAGTCACTAGTTATACTACCTTAGGTAAGCTATTGAAATCAATTTTATCCCATACTGGTTTATCAGGAACCTGAAAATAAAGAATAAAATTCAAAGTTGCTATTTAACCTGTGTTAACATTATTGAGTATAGGATAAAATTTAGTCTAAATTATCACTGAAGTCTTACATTATAATTTTAAGAACATAAAAAAACTGATCATTTGTAAGCAATCAGTAAATAAGACCTAAGAAAATTAATTTTAAAATTATGCAAACAATGATATAGTGATTAGTGATATAAGTATACATATATTATAGTCCAGATGGTATAGTGAGTAAAATATTTTTAAAAAGGAATAATTAATAAGATAGTTAAAGAAGTATAAAATTGAGTAATTTTTGTAAGTAAAATTTTTCTTAAACTTTCTGGCACTCCTCAGAACAGGGGTCCCAAATTAAAAATAGAATACATTTCATTAGAAAGTGTCTGGCTACCAGCCTAATAGCTGCTGATAATTAATGATATAATTTTTTTACTTCAAAATTTTGCAAACTAATTATTGCTTGCAATAATATAAAATAAACAACACCATTGACCATGTTTCAAATAATGTTTTGTCAGAAATAATTCTATAAACTTATGACACAATGCCAAAGGCACTGTATGGTTTGGTAAGTGTGGCTCGCTGAAAACCGTCTAATACAAAAAATCATTTAAACAGAGATAACTTCTTCTTCTATGTTTTGAGGGCCCTCGATCAATGATTGTATCTCTCTTGCATTTTTCTTTATTTTTCTTCTTCTTTTAAAAAGAAAATACATTTTCTTTCAGGAGATGATGATGATGAAGAGGCTGATGAAGATAAGGATCTTCATTAAAAAAAGAATAATTTTAAATAGAGCATTGGCATTAGATGTAAGCAAATAAGTCACCAATTATCGGCGGCTATTAAACTGCTAGTGGTGCCGGACACTTTCTAACAACTAGTATTCTATTTTTAATTTGGCACCGCTATTCTGAGAAGTGCCAACGTTCTTATTGATTTATTGTTTTGAATAAATAATTAACAATAAGTTAAAGTTAATAATTAATAATCAGTCAATTCAATTTCAACAATTAATGTGATGATAATAATATGAATGTAGGCTACCAAATGTTAGTAATATTATATGTTGTTACATATATTCTTTTATATATAATTTAATGCCACTTACACTGACTACTAGTACTAGACTTATAATAGTGACAATAGTATTTCAATAGTATAGTGTCAATAGTCAGTCCACCTACCTTGGACTTTGTGGAAAATAGTTTAGTTGAACCAAATCGAAAGAATGGAACTTTGTATAAAGTACTATTAAAGAAAATGAGATACTTCATTTTGCCAAGCAATATGTATGGTATGCAGAAATACTTAATTATATAAGTAAATATGAAAGCATCGCTACGACCTTAGTGGAAGTTAACTAAGTAGCAAGTAGGTTGTTCAATAAAGTTTTATTATTTTCAAATTATCTGAGAGTGTCCTCCCTTAGTTATCTTTAATTAATAATTTAATAATTATGATTTTGGGATTATTCTATTCTAAGTAATTTATTAATACATTTTTGGTATGCTTATTTTTCATGAGAGCTAAACTTTGTAAACGATTTGCCTTGCGAAATATTTAAAAACATAAAAGGGCATTTTTAATTAAAAAAATTAAAGAATTAAGATTGCGCTTTTTACATTGCTTAAATATTAAAAAATTAGGACTTGAAGGATCCGAGACAAAGCCTAGTCCAACTAAAATGGTTTGTCGACTAGGATGGAAGGCTATGTAGGATAATAAAACTAAGGCCCTTATCAAATTTTTCAAAGGCATATAAATATTTTCCAACACTATTATTATTATTTCACTGATAATAAAAAATTACTGTTCATATTTGTCTTTTAGAACTACTGACATGTATTTTAAATTAAAATTTATTTTACATTTGAATGTGACTCGACATTAATGACATATCAATCTCACATATCTAAAACGAAGTGGCTTTACTTTATAAAATATTCTAAACTAGGGGAAAAAAGTTGTCAAGTTTTTTTTTAGAAAGACGGCACTTACAAACAAGGACTAGTGATATATTTATTCGTTAAATATCACCAAGTTAAAAATAGTGCGAGAACTAGTGATATAAAATCCCGATATTTATTCGTTAAATATCACAAAGTTAAAAATAGTAGGCCCCATAGTGTACTAAAATATATTTTAGTTATTGTGGTTTGTCAAGATTTAATATTTAAAGAAATTTAACTTATTAATAGCAACGAGTTGTTGTGTGATTAATTTGTTTAGATACCAATACATTTAGATTATTTATATATTATAAGGAAATTATTCTTCCCTTTACCTTGTTAGTGCAACTTTGGGTCAATACTTAATTCGTTTATGCCATAGGTCACACTACATATAAATAATATGATAATAACCAAACAAAATCTTATTATAAAATACTATAAAAATTGCTTTGCGTTAATTAACAAGTATAAAATTATATTTCCAATAATTTATAACAGTTAAAATTTAACGTTATATATAAGCTGTTCACTTCATGGGTCTCCACGCTTTATCTGTTTGGGAAGGTCAATATTTAGAGCTTTTATGAAATTTTGTATTAATAGAAGCAGCAAGCAAAAATAGAAGCCTCCAATGAGGATTGAACTCATGACCCCTGGTTTACAAGACCAGTGCTCTAACCACTGAGCTATGGAGGCAGGCAGCGCAACTTGTAAATTGTAAAGAAATATATAGGGCGGGGGATGGTGGATGTGTATATTACTGCGATCAGATTAGTTTAAAAAGGGAATTTATTAAAATCACTATGATCATTATCAAAAGATAGGGCAATATTTAAACGAGAAGAATATGAAACAGCGGACGTGTCGACAGAAAGCCTTCTTCAGCAAACAAAAAACAATTGAACAGCAAAATAAGGTAACTTATTATATTATATAATGATAATGATGCACCGGACTGTAACTGGACTGTACTGTAGGAGAGGGGAGCATTATCCATGCCATGGAATTCTAAGATTCTTAGACTTATTTCACTGTGCGTAATCCTAGACATATAGAATATTATAGATAATGATATGACCATAGAAAAGAATAATAATGCTATTTAAAAATAGGTCTATATATATGTGTGTATATAGGCCTATGCCTATATAATATAATATATACCTATATTTGTTACTGACTTTTTGACATTGTTGAAAGATTAAAAATCACAGATTAAATACAATGAAAGTGTAAGTGTAAGTGAGGAAATGATATGAGGGCCGTGTTGCCGTGAAATAGTTTGTACTGTTTTGCAACAACAACAACAAACATCTGACTCATACAAATATAGTTAAAAAACGTTTGAACTTTCATCATCATCGTTGGCACGACAGCACTACAGCCCAAGGAGGACTTTCGCCAGCTTCACCAAATCGTTCCACAATATGTGCTATTATACCAGTGGTCGGCAAATCGCGGCTCGCGAGTCGCATGCGGCTCTTTTGCGACCTGAGTGCGGCTCGGCCACAAATCGATTTTGACTCCAAAAGAACATGGATCTTGAACTGAAATTTTTAACTAAAAAATTTTGTTAATCGCGATGCTGCTGATTTTGGCTCTTTTAACTAATGAGTTTGCTGACCACTATGCTATACTATACCATTAAAACAAATTTCCATTTATTTGGATCAATAAAAAATATAAGTATAAACAGTGCCATGGCTCTAGACAGTTTTAAGTTGGGTGAAAACAGGCAATTGTCACCCTGTGGAAAATTATGGGAAGTGTTCAGAATGTGATGATCACGCATCGTACCCCCTGAGCCGGCACTGAGTACAAAAGTGTAGCTTCACACAGATTCTATACAGAACGATAAGAGTAAGTGCCCTTTATACCTTCTGAAATGGCCTTCTTGTCCGGGGGTTGGGGGAAGGGGGAGGGGGTTCGTCCTTGGCAGCACTTTTTTTTTTTAATATATAGGGCGGGATAGGGGGGCTTTGGTGCAAAAGCCACAACGCAAAATTTGATTTTACTATCAACTACTACTCATTATTATTAGAATTTAAAACTGCAATTGGCTTTATTCTTTACAGTGTCTTTAGTCTTATTTATTCTTATATTCTGGCAAGATTTTAAAATGAAAAGAAGGCAAATAGGGGATAGTAACTGTTATCAAAGGACGAACATTTGAGATATTTTCTTTGGATGGTTAGGGATCGCCAAGTGCAGTGCAGGCTTATGAGACAGCTGACATAATAAAGGCCAATACTAAAAAAAAAAAAATATGCATTAGAAAAATCTTGGCGGTTCTCAACCTGTGAGGTCGCGACCCTATTGGGGGTCGAATGACCCTTTCCCAGGGGTCGCCTAAGACCATCGGAAACACATATACTAACAGTTGTGAAGAATAAAACGAAAATAATTTTGTGGTTGGTGGTCGCCACAGAATAAAGGAATCTATTAAAGGGTCGCGGCATTAGGAAGGCTGAGAACCACTGCCTTAGAAGCAACAATTTTTAAAATGAAAATTATCTTTATATACAACCATTTTGTTTTTATTCTTTAAATTTTTAAGTAAAATTTTTGATTCGACTAAGCTCAATAAATTTCTATAATATTTTAATGATAATTTCAATGATTTAATGTTACCCCGACGCTCGGGAAGGGATTAGTTATTAGTAACTTCATCTTTGCAATTATGACTTTAAACATTATCATGTGCTTGCACTCTCATTTTTCCTATTGAGATGCATGGGCGTTTGAGGCGATGGGTTCAGTCAACATAGAGACCCATAGCTGTCTACTGTTCATTGTCCGTAGACACTGATTGTAGTACGCCCTGGCTTGGGCCCTTTTGGCTCCGTGGCCTAAAAGGATTCAACATAATATAGTTCGATGAAGAAATAAATACTTACCATATCTTTCACTGTAAGTGCGTGTGCGCATGAATTACTATTTGAACCTTTCTTGTATTACACCTATTCACTTGCTGTGCTGTAGGTTAATGTAGTTTGTATTTATTATATTTTTAAAGTATTTTTTACATCAACTTCGTATATAGTTGAATTGATTTTTTATATATATCACTACCTTTGGTATCGTTTTTCTTTGTATACTGGTTTCTATTCCTTTGTTATTTATTGTTCCTCTAGATCAGGTGTCGCCAAACTTTTTTCACGGCGGGCCATATAATAATACTGTACAATATTAATTGCAAGCCAGAACAAAAGCTCTGGGGAAAAAAAGACGAAAAGCTAAGTTTAGTATTCCATGTTAATCATGGCGTGCAATGTAATCATGGGTGAGTGGCGTGCAATGTAATCATGGGTGAGTGGCGTGCAATGTAATCATGGGTGAGTGGCGTGCAATGTAATCATGGGTGAGTGGCGTGCAATGCAAAAAAGCAAAGACAAAAAACATATTTATGTACTAAAGAGGTAAGCAAAGAGGGCGACTTAGCAACATGTTAGTTACATCTGACTGAGTGCGCACATATTCGAATCTCACAAAATAAGCAGCAGAAAAGGTTAATGAGATTTGTGAAACTGACGTTTGGCTTTCAGGATATCACCAATGTTTGGTTTGGAAGTGCTGCATCCAATCAAAAGAATTGTTTTCAAATGTTCATCAATCCCTCTCGTTCGATGTGTTGACTTCACACATACGTTATTTTTGAAAATGTTTGCTCTCAGACATAAGTTGTTCCATACATGCTGCAAACGGATGCCAACTCTTGCGTTATCTGAAAGTTCAAAGTGA
Source organism: Omphiscola glabra (assembly GCA_964017045.1). Lineage (NCBI taxonomy): Eukaryota > Metazoa > Mollusca > Gastropoda > Lymnaeidae > Omphiscola > Omphiscola glabra. Next base: position 4,109,707 of record OZ024803.1, on the reverse strand, counting down.
CTCCACAAATAAACACGAGAAGTTGTGAGAGATCAGTATAGACTCATCCAGTGCCAGAGAATACCATATCAAGTTCCCAGGTTTCTCGCGTATCTGTAGCACTATGTTCTCTCCAAGTTCTTCTTTTCTCCGCACAACTGAACTTGTCGAAGGGCTGTTAGTTTCAACAGTGGCGACTATGATTTTGAATGTCCCCGTATGTTTCCAACATTCCTCTTTCTTTGACCCATTGACTATCCAGTTTGTGTTAGTTATCAGACGATATTTTGAGACGAAATTGTACAATTTTAGGAGTTCGATGGTAAACAGGTCTATAATAAACAAGAAAATCTAGATACAATAATATGAAATTGAAAATGTTAAACTAAGGCGCATAGCAGACAGGAGGTCTACGCACGTGTAAAGATCTCCTAGTATTCTAACAATAATATTATTGAAATTTAAATTGTATCACAACGTCTCGTGTTTTATACGTTTTATCAAGCAAGTTCAAGTACCTTTGGCGGGCCGGATGAACTGGCATCGCCGGCCGTAGTTTGGTGACTCCTGTTATAAAGCATATGTGTCAAACTCAAGGCCCGCGGGCTAAATCCGGCCCAGCGTAAAATCATATCAGGCCTGAGAGGTCTTGACCGGCGTGCAATTATATCTGGCCAGAGAGATAATTTTAAGCAGTAATATTTTTAATGACCCTGCAATATAAAGTTCAAATGAAATTCCCAAATTAGCAGTCTTAAAACGTCAATCTTAGACAATACGTCATAATGAACATAAAATACGTCACCAAGTCAAGCGCGGGAAGAAAGTTCACTAACTAATAAAACTCTCAAACACACACCGCGCGTAATCAAACATAATATACTGTCGAAACAATTATTAATGAACTCCCGTACTCAAACACAACCCTGTTCCAGGGTCAAACAACGGATTTTTTTTTTACCTTACGGCGTTACGTAACATCCGAAAAAACGTTTTCAAGAATACGAATATATTTGGCAGGAAAATCTAAATACTTTTTTTGTATTATATTAAACTAGGCATAAAAAAAATTAATTAATTTGTCCCATTTATTTTTTTAAAGCGTTTTTATTGCTTTTCCAATGTGATTAGCAAAAAATATTCTGACTTAGTCATGTATTTTAGATTTTAGCATTTTGACTACCTGTCCCCCCTTAACCGGGTGCAGTATTTTTACACCAGGTCCGGGTATTTTGAGAAAATGGCCGGTGGGTCCAAGTATTACAAAAAAAAAGTTAACTTCTCATTTTCCAAAATGCCGGCCTCTAAAGAATAGATGACCTACCAGCCAGTCCTACACTGTCTATTTTTTTAAAACAATAGGTTTACAGACATTCTTGCGCCCTACCAGCTGGCATTGAAATAATAATCCTTCAGAGAGTCCTACAGCATACCCGTGCCTTTTAATTGATTAATTTAATAGTCGCCTCACAACCTTTTTGCCTGAGTTGACCAGTTCACCACGAATGACGATGGCTGCCTGATAGATTTTATTTTTCACTCTCAACTATTAATATAAAACATGTTGAGTAGGGGGAGGGTCAGTTAGGAATAGGAAGCAGCCACACCAGACGCTTAGAAGATATATGAGGTTTTTTGCAAGTTACATTTTGAATGGTGGTAAAATTGTATCGTTAAATATTTATGTAAATCATATCATATCATATCATATCATATATATATATAAAAGTGATATATATATAAAAGTGAAAATTTGTGGGTTTGTGGATTTGTTTGTCTGTTCCACAAAGGCTTTTAAACGGACTGATGGATCTTGACCAAACTTGGCACATATATCCATGGTTATCCAGAAGGAACTCTTAAGGGGTCGAGAACTTTAAATAACATTTCGTGTGGGGCCGGGGGCCCCGAAATCGTTTTTTTCTTATATGAGCTATATAAAAATTGTTCAAACAAATACTCCTACGTGAATGGATGGATATCGAACAAACTTAGTACACGTACACTTGATTATCCATATTCAAATACCGAAGTGTACTGAACTCATAATATCCATTCTCCTGGGGCCGGGGGCCCCATTTCATTTTTCATTATATGAGCTATATAAATATCGATAGGCTTAATACTCCTACATGAATGGATTGATCTTGACCAAACTTAGTATATATACACTTGATTATCCATATTTAAATACTAAAGGGTAGTGAACTCATAATATCCATCCCTCTGGGGCCGAAGGCCCCATTTCATATTTCCTTATATGAGCTATATAAATAGCGATAGGCTTAATACTTACTACATGAGTTGATGGATTTTGACCGAACTTAGTTCACATACACTTGATTATCCATACTCAAATACTAAAGGGTACCGAATTCATAATATCCATTCCTCTGGGGCCGGGGACCCCATTTAATTTTTTCTTATATAAGCTATATAAATACCAATAGCCTTAGACAACACTTTAGGTTCTATGTGAATTGATGGATATAGGCTTAGCTTTGTTGCAATACACTTCTTAGTCCATATGGAAATAACGGTGGATGTAAAACTAATAATATCCAATCTAGAATTTTCCAGAAAGTTCGATAACTTTAAAACGCTATATTTATGGCATAATTCAATATATTTAAATGGGACAAATTTAAAATTGTAACTTCATAACTTACCTGAATGATTATTATAGGGCACCCATCTCAGGAAAAACTAATTCGGTACAATTTTGGAATGGGCCCCCGGAGCCCCTCTTTTAACTTAAATGTACTATAGTTATAGAAATTCATTTAGTCGTATAATTTTTCGTATTCGAATAATAATTATTACTAATAAAAGACTGTTTTTACACAGTTCGAGGAGGATAATACATTTAATCTAGAATGTTCCAGAAAGTTCTATAGGTGAATAGGCTTAGATAACACTTTAGTTTTTTTGTGAATTGATGGATATAGGCATAACGTGGTAGCAATACACTGCACTGTCCGTTTATAGATATCAGTGTATTTAAAACAAAGAATATCCAATCTAGAATTTTCAAGAAAGTTCGATATCTTTAAAAAGCTATGTCTATGTCACGACCAAATCAGGAAATGGAATAACATTGGAAAGGAGGGTCCCTAGATGAAACGGGATCCCAAAGAGAACAGTATCCTAATGGGATCTGTAGGCCACCGGGATCGGGGTCCTAATGCAATCCCGGGCCACGCCGGGTATATCTGCTAGTCATATATATATATAAAAGTGAAAATTTGTTTGTTTGTCTGTTCCACAAAGGCTTTTACACGGATTGATGGATCTTGACCAAACTTGGCACATATATCCATGGTTATCCAGAAGGAACTCTTAAGGGGTCGAGAACTTTTAATAACATTTCGTGTGGGGCCGGGGGCCCCGAATTCGTTTTTTTCTTATATGAGCTATATAAAAATATTACAAACAAATACTCCTACGTGAATGGATGGATATCGATCAAACTTAGTACACGTACACTTGATTATCCATATTCAAATACCGAAGGGTACTGAACTCATAATATCCATTCTCATGGGGCCGGGGGCCCCATTTCGTTTTTCCTTATATGAGATATATAAATATCGATAGGCTTAATACTCCTACATGAATGGATTGATCTTGACCAAACTTAGTACACGTACACTTGATTATCCATATTCAAATACCGAAGGGTACTGAACTCATAATATCCATTCTCCTGGGGCCGTGGGCCCCATTTCATTTTTCCTTATATGAGCTATATAAATATCGATAGGCTTTGACAACACTATAGTTTCTATGTGAATTGATGGATATAGACCTAGGGTTAGCGCAATACACATCACTGTCCGTATTGAAATATCGGTGGATTTAAAACTAATGATATCCAATCTAGAACTTTCCAGACAGTTCGATCAATTTAAAACGCTATGTGTATGGCATTATTCAATATATTTTAATGGGGCAAATTTTAAATTTTAACTTCATAACTTACCTTAATGATTTTTATAGGGCCCCATCGCAGGCAAAACTAATTCGGTACAATTAAGGAATGGGCCCCCGGGGCCCCTCTTTTAATTTAAATGTTTTATAGTTATAGAAATTCATTTAGTCGTATAATTTTTCGTATTCGAAGAATAATTATTACTAATAAAAGACTGTTTTTACACAGTTCGGGGAGGATAATACATTTAATCTAGAATGTTCCAGAAAGTTCTATAGGTCAATAGGCTTATACAACACTATAGTTTCTATGTCATTTGATGGATATAGGCCTAGGGTGGTAGCAATACACTTCACTGTCCGTTTTTAGATATCGGTGTAATTAAAACTAAGAATATCCAATGTAGAATTTTCCAGAAAGTTCGATATCTTTAAAAAGCTAAATCTATGTCACGATCAAATCAGGAAATGGGATAACATTATAAAGGAGGGTCTCTAGATGAAACGGGATCCCAAAGAGAACAGTATCCTAACGGTATCTGTAGGCCACCGGGATCGGGGTCCTAATGCAAACCCGGGCCACGCCGGGTATATCGGCTAGTATATATATAAAAGTGAAAATTTGTTTGTTTGTCTGTTCCACAAAGGCTTTTACACGGATTGATGGATCTTGACCAAACTTGGCACATATATCCATCATTATCCAGAAGGAACTCTTAAGGGGTTGAGAACTTTTAATAACATTTCGTTTGGGGCCGGGGGCCCCGAATTCGTTTTTTTCTTATATGAGCTATATAAATATCAAGAGGCTTAATACTCCTACATGAATGGATGGATCTTGACCAAACTTAGTACACGTACACTTGATTATCCATATTCAAGTACCGAAGGGTAGTGAACCCATAATATCCATTCCTAGGGGCCCGGGGGCCCCGTTTAATTTTTCCTTATATAAGCTTTATAAATATCGATAGACTTAGACATCAATATAGTTTCTATGTGAATTGATGGATGTAGGCCTAGGGCGGTAGCAATTGCACTTCACTGTTCGTACTGAAATATCGGTGGATTTAAAACTTATAATATCCAATCTGGAATTTTCCAGAACATTCCATAACTTTAAAACGCTATATCTATGGCATTATTCAATAGATTTTAATGGGACGAATTAAAAATGTTTAATTCATAACTTACCTCAATGATTTTTATGGGGGTCCCCATCTCAGGCAAAACTAATATGGTACAATTACGGATTGGACCCCCGGGGTCCCTCTTTTAGCTTAAATGTTTTATAGCTATAGCAACGCATTTATGTGTACACTTTTTCGTATTTGAAGAATAATTACATAGAAAATACAGTTTTTACACAGTTCGAGGAGGATAATACATTTAATCTAGAATGTTCCAGAAAATTCTATAAGTCAATAGGCTTAATACACCTACATGGATGGATGGATCTTAACCAAATTTGGTACACATACTCTTGAGTATCCATATTCAAATACCGAAAGGTACTGAACTCATAATATCCATTCTTCTGGGGCCGGGGGCCCCATTTCATTTTTCCTTATTTAAGCTTTATAAATGTTCATAGGCTTAGACAACACTATATTCTCAATATGAATCATGGATAAAGGCCTAGCAATACACTTCATTATCCGTATTGAAATATCGGTGGATTTAACACTAATAATGTCAAATCTAGAAGTTTCCAGAAAGTTCGATAAATTTAAAACGCTATATCTATGTCACAATCAAATTTGGATCCTATCGGGAAATGGTATAACATTGGAAAGGAGGGTCCCTAGATGGAACAGGATCCCACAGAGAACAGTATCCTAACGGGATCTGTAGGCAACCGGGATCGGGGTCCTAATGCAATCCCGGGCCACGCCGGGTATATCGGCTAGTCATATCATATCATATCATATATATATATAAAAGTGAAAATTTGTTTGTTTGTCTGTTCCACAAAGGCTTTTAAACGGATTGATGGATCTTGACCAAACTTGGCACATATATCCATCATTATCCAGAAGGAACTCTTAAGGGGTTGAGAACTTTTAATAACATTTCGTTTGGGGCCGGGGGCCCCGAATTCGTTTTTTTCTTATATGAGCTATATAACAAAATTACAAACAAATGCTCCTACGTGAATGGATGGACATCGATCAAACTTAGTACACGTACACTTGATTATCCATACTCAAATGCTAATGGGTACTGAACTCATAATATCCATTCTCCTGGGGCCTGGGGCCCCATTTCATTTTTCCTTATATGAGCTATATAAAAAATGTTCAAACAAATACTCCTACGTGAATGGATGGATATCGATCAAACTTAGTACACGTACACTTGATTATCCATATTCAAATACCTAAGGGTACTGAACTCATAATATTCATTCTTCTGGGGCCGGGGGCCCCATTTCGTTTTCCCTTATATGAGCTATATAAATATAGATGGGCTTAATACTCCTATATGAATGGATGGATCTTGACCAAACTTAGTACACGTACACTTGATTATCCATACTCAAATACAAAAGGGTACCGAACTCATAATATCCATTCCTGGGGGGCCGGGGGCCCCATTTCATTTTTCCTTATATAAGCTATATAAATATTAATAGGCTCTGAAAACACTTTAGGTTCTATGTGATTTGATGGATATAGACCTAGAGTGGTAGCAATGCACTTCACTGTCCGTACTGAAACATCGATGGATTTAAAACTAATAATATCCAATCTAGAATTTTCTAGAAAGCTCGATAACTTTAAAACGCTATATTTATGGCATTATTCAATAGATTTTAATGGGACAAATTTAAAATTTAACTTCGTAACTTACCTGAATGATATTTATAGGGCCTCATCTCAGGCAAAACTAATTCAGTACAATTATGGAATGGGCCCCCGGGGCCCATCTATTAACTTAAATGTACTACAGTTATAGAAATGCATTTAGTCGTATAATTTTTCGTATTCGAAGAATAATTACTACTAATAAAAGACAGTTTTTACAGAGTTCGAGGAGGATAATACATTTAATCTAGAATGTTCCAGAAAGTTCCATAGGTCAATAGGCTTAATACTCCTACATGGAATGATAGATCTTGATCAAATTTGGCACATATATCCATCATTATTCTGAAAAAATGCTGAAGGGGTTATGAACTTTTTATGACACTCCGTTTGGGGCCGGGGGCCCAAACTGTCCTTTTTTCCTATATGAGCTATATAAATAAAATTTGATTTTACTATCAACTACTACTCATTATTATTAGAATTTAAAACTGCAATTGGCTTTATTCTTTACAGTGTCTTTAGTCTTATTTATTCTTATATTCTGGCAAGATTTTAAAATGAAAAGAAGGCAACTAGGGGATAGTAACTGTTATCAAAGGAGGAACATTTGAGATATTTTCTTTGGATGGTTAGGGATCGCCAAGTGCAGTGCAGGCTTATGAGACAGCTGACATAATAAAGGCCAATACTAAAAAAAAAAAAAAATATGCTTTAGAAAAATCTTGGCGGTTCTCAACCTGTGGGGTCGCGACCCCATTGGGGGTCGAATGACCCTTTCCCAGGGGTCGCCTAAGACCATCGGAAACACATATACTAACAGTTGTGAAGAATAAAACGAAAATAATTTTGTGGTTGGTGGTCGCCACAGAATAAAGGAATCTATTAAAGGGTCGCGGCATTAGGAAGGCTGAGAACCACTGCCTTAGAAGCAACAATTTTTAAAATGAAAATTAACTTTATATACAACCATTTTTTTTTTATTCTTTAAATTTTTAAGTAAAATTTTTGATTCGACTAAGCTCAATAAATTTCTATAATATTTTAATGATAATTTCAATGATTTAATGTTACCCCGACGCTCGGGAAGGGATTAGTTATTGGTAACTTCATCTTTGCGATTATGACTTTAAACATTATCATGTGCTTGCACTCTCATTTTTCCTTTAGCGAGATGCATGGTCGGATTAAGGCGTTTGAGGCGATGGGTTCAGTCAACATAGAGACCCATAGCTGTCTACTGTTCATTGTCCGTAGACACTGATTGTAGTACGCCCTGGCTTGGGCCCCTTTGGCTCCGTGGCCTTAAAGGATTTAACATAATATAGTTCGATGAAGAAATAAATACTTACCATATCTTTCACTGTAAGTGCGTGTGCGCATGAATTACTATTTGAACCTTTCTTGTATTACACATATTCACTTGCTGTGCTGTAGGTTAATGTAGTTTGTATTTATTATATTTTTAAAGTATTTTTTACATCAACTTCGTATATAGTTGAATTGATTTTTATATATATCACTACCTTTGGTATCGTTTTTCTTTGTATACTGGTTTCTATTCCTTTGTTATTTATTGTTCCTCTAGATCAGGTGTCGCCAAACTTTTTTCACGGCGGGCCATAAAATAATACTGTACAATATTAATTGCAAGCCAGAACGAAAGCTCTGGGGAAAAAAAGACGAAAAGCCAAGTTTAGTATTCCATGTTAATCATGGCGTGCAATGTAATCATGGGTGAGTGGCGTGCAATGTAATCATGGGTGAGTGGCGTGCAATGTAATCATGGGTGAGTGGCGTGCAATGTAATCATGGGTGAGTGGCGTGCAATGTAATCATGGGTGAGTGGCGTTCAATGTAATCATGGGTGAGTGGCGTGCAATGTAAAAAAGCAAACGCAACCAACATATTTATGTACTAAAAAGGTAAGCAAAGAGGGCGACTTAGCAACATGTTAGTTACATCTGACTGAGTGCGCACATATTCGAATCTCACAAAATAAGCAGCAGAAAAGGTTAATGAGATTTGTGAAACTGACGTTTGGCTTTCAGGATATCACCAATGTTTGGTTTGGAAGTGCTGCATCCAATCAAAAGAATTGTTTTCAAATGTTCATCAATCCCTCTCGTTCGATGTGTTGACTTCACACATACGTTATTTTTGAAAATGTTTGCTCTCAGACATAAGTTGTTCCATACATGCTGCAAACGGATGCCAACTCTTGCGTTATCTGAAAGTTCAAAGTGACTCCACAAATAAACACGAGAAGTTGTGAGAGATCAGTATAGACTCATCCAGTGCCAGAGAATACCATATCAAGTTCCCAGGTTTCTCGCGTATCTGTAGCACTATGTTCTCTCCAAGTTCTTCTTTTCTCCGCACAACTGAACTTGTCGAAGGGCTGTTAGTTTCAACAGTGGCGACTATGATTTTGAATGTCCCAGTATGTTTCCAACATTCCTCTTTCTTTGAACCTGTGACTATCCAGTTTGTGTTAGTTATCAGACGATATTTTGAGACGAAATTGTACAATTTTAGGAGTTCGATGGTAAACAGGTCTATAATAAACAAGAAAATCTAGATACAATAATATGAAATTGAAAATGTTAAACTAAGGCGCATAGCAGACAGGAGGTCTACGCACGTGTAAAGATCTCCTAGTATTCTAACAATAATATTATTGAAATTTAAATTGTATCACAACGTCTCGTGTTTTATACGTTTTATCAAGCAAGTTCAAGTACCTTTGGCGGGCCGGATGAACTGGCCTCGCCGGCCGTAGTTTGGTGACTCCTGTTATAAAGCATATGTGTCAAACTCAAGGCCCGCGGGCTAAATCCGGCCCAGCGTAAAATCATATCAGGCCTGAGAGGTCTTGACCGGCGTGCAATTATATCTGGCCAGAGAGATAATTTTAAGCAGCAATATTTTTAATGACCCTGCAATATAAAGTTCAAATGAAATTCCCAAATTAGCAGTCTTAAAACGTCAATCTTAGACAATACGTCATAATGAACATAAAATACGTCACCAAGTCAAGCGCGGGAAGAAAGTTCACTAACTAATAAAACTCTCAAACACACACCGCGCGTAATCAAACATAATATGCAGTCGAAACAATTATTAATGAACTCCCGTACTCAGACACAACCCTGTTCCAGGGTCAAACAACGGATTTTTTTTTTACCTTACAGCGTTACGTAACATCCGAAAACACGTTTTCAAGAATACGCTTTCGAATATATTTGGCAGGAAAATCTAAATACTTTTTTTGTATTATATTAAACTAGGCATAAAAAAATTAATTAATTTGTCCCATTTATTTTTTTAAAGCGTTTTTATTGCTTTTCGAATGTGATTAGCAAAAAATATTCTGACTTAGTCATTCATGTATTTTAGATTTTAGCATTTTGACTACCTGTCCCCCCCTTAACCGGGTGCAGTATTTTTACACCAGGTCCGGGTATTTTGAGAAAATGGCCGGTGGGTCCAAGTATTACAAAAAAAAAGTTTAACTTCTTATTTTCCAAAATGCCGGCCTCTAAAGAATAGATGACCTACCAGCCAGTCCTACACTGTCTAGTTTTTAAAACAATAGGTTTACAGACATTCTTGCGCCCTACCAGCTGGCATTGAAATAATAATCCTTCAGAGAGTCCTACAGACGGTCAGTCCTACAGACGGTTAGTCCTACAGACGGTCAGTCCTACATACGGTCAGTCCTACAGACGGTCAGTCCTACAGACGGTCAGTCCTACAGACGGTCAGTCCTACACCATACCCGTGCCTTTTAATTGATTAATTTAATATTCGCCTCACAACCTTTTTGCCTGAGTTGACCAGTTCACCACGAATGACGATGGCTGCCTGATAGATTTTATTTTTCACTCTCAACTATTAATATAAAACATGTTGAGTAGGGGGAGGGTCAGTTAGGAATAGGAAGCAGCCACACCAGACGCTTAGAAGATATATGAGTTTTTTTGCAAGTTACATTTTGAATGGTGGTAAAATTGTATCGTTAAATATGTATGTAAATTTAAAAATAAAATAATAATACAGCCCCCAATGAGGATTGAACTCATGACCCCTGGTTTACAAGACCAGTGCTCTAACCACTGAGCTATGGAGGCACATTTGTACATGTTCAATATAAAATTACCTTCACACTACAATGCAAGTAATTTTTATACTTTAATAAACGGTCGACGATGATGCAATCAATTGCCGGTTCCCACCGATGTATTTTTACAATCTATATGACCACATACGACCAGGGCCAATATCTACAGAGTCGTAGGTACATTCACATACTGTAAGACACATTTGAGATTTTTGGCTGGGCCTCATCATTTTGGTTACTGTCCATTGACAACTTGTTCCATACCACTGCATTACCAGTAGAAGAAGGCAACCCACGCTTTTGAAATTGTTGAGCCCCAATGTACTAGCGCTCATTTCTCCTTTACGCTTCCTATCTGCCTGATTGTCACGCAACCCGACCCCCCACCCCCGTCCTCAATTTTTGTTTTTCATTGTCGATTGTAACAGCCTCATAATAATCCCTCGCTTTATCTAACAGGACATCTGGTCTATATCCAAATATACTTGAAATCAATGGTCGCCACATGTGGTATGAATACTCTCATACCATGGAAGTTGAAGTAAGCCTTTAGTTTGCATTGTGAAGTCATTGAGAGTATGGGAAAGGGGGGGGGTTGGATAACTTTGTACGATATTTCTTATCTCGCTAATCTCAGCTTGTACATTGCTAAACACTTTCTTGACGGAATTCTAAGAATTTTTCTATAATTTTACTTATTTGTGTTCACTTTCTGTCTATTTTCCAAAATCTCATAGCACCTTTTATAACATTGCATAGAATAAAACATCTCCAAAACCTTGTCTACATGGAATCGAAGTCAAGTTCTCAACCCGAGTCCATAGCCCGACTTTAAAGTCAACACAGCTGTTGATGATCTGTCTCCAGATTGGTTAAAGGTTGTGGGTGGGTGGGGTCGGTTTGGGGGGGGGGGGGGATTTCAATGGCAAAAAAGAGATGGAGATAAAAAGCTCCTTTCAGTATTTATAAAGTCAATCTAGAGACAAGAGATCATAAGTCATACCGCCCACCGCCCTTTTAATCAATGTATCCAGGAGCCAGTCATTGGTTCAGTGTCGACTAATTGTTGATGAGAAGTATAACCACTTCAATAGAGGGCAGCCATTTGAGATACCAACAAATGGATGATTTCAAATATCTCATTTTAAAGCCAATAGTAATAAGCGATCATTCCTTCGTGTCATTAAATTTCGATCTCGAGGTGGGACGGTACAAATTGTAACAACAATTTGTGATCAACAATGTGACTTCATTTTTTTTTCCTTTCTCCCACGCAGAAACATCATCTAATGATATATGAGAATGGCAATTCATTCCTTAAACCAGCGGTTCTTAACCTGTGGGTCGCAACCCCTTTGGAAGTCCGACGACCGTTAGACGGCGGTCGCCTAATACTATCGGAAAACATATTTTTATGAAGTAGCAACGAAAATAGTTCTATGGTTTGGGGGTCATCACAACATGAGGAACTGTATTAAAGGGTCGCGGCATTAGGAAGGTTGAGAACCACTGCTTTAGTCGAAATTAATTCTATAGTTTGTGTAACCGCCCCCCTTCTCCCCTCATGTACGATTATCTTGTATTTAACTTTGACCTTCCAACATTCTTGTTGGTTCCGCCTTTGTGATCTTTCCTTATATTTTTTACTTAAACCTTTGTTATAGGCTGATGTAGCCTACTCATTTAGTAGACGTTCAAAAAGATATCAATCATAAATTAAATAAATACAATTAAATTTTGAAATAAAGGGTTGAGTTTCTTTAAAATTAAATGGGATCTTCTGAGGGGTAGGACAAAACGATTTGGGAACCTCAAATCTTACTTGTAATTAATGTATAATTTGACCTATTTGAACAGTGCCTGTAATTTAACAGAATCGTCAGCCTAACTATTGACAGGAAAGATCATCATTAAAAACCTTGGATGTTTTGTTCTGTTGGATTGATCTCCCTTCGGCCCAATAGCTTTTTCTATGACAGATTATAGAGGTTTGACGTAGAGGCTACTACTTATTGAAATAAGAATAATTTCAGTGTGTACATTTCATTCTAGATTTTTAACAAATACTTTAAGAATGTGTCCTAGCGTGGAGAAAGGGGTGATAACAAAGGTCTACCCGTTCATTGCTTAAGTATTCAGTCATTTATATAAGGTTTTCTCGTGTCTCTTCCTCAAAACAATTAAGGTGTTCAGTCTTCAGTCTTCAGTTTTCAGTCTTCAGTCTTCAGTGATTCCCAAGTCTGGGGAAGAGAGTAAATAGAAGGGCGCAGTGAGCTCTCTTGACCAGCTGGACATCATGTAGGGCATATTGAACATATTGAATCTGTTGCAATGGAAAGGTGAAGATAATGAAGGTTCGCAGGCAGTTAGATGAAAGCAACATGGAATAGAATATCCTAACAGCAGGGTATAGTATATCCTAACAGCATGTTCTAGTATATCCTAACTGAATGGTATAGTATATCCTAATAGCACATCATGGTATAGTTTATCCTAACAGTATTGTATAGTATATCCTAACAGCATAATATAGTATATACTAACAGCATGTTATAGTTTATCATAACAGTATGGTACAGTATAACATCCTAACAGCATGATATAAAATATCCTAACAGCACGGTATAGTTAATCTTACCAGAATGGTACAGTATATTCTAAAAGAATGCATGGTACAGCATAGCCTAACAGCATGGTACAGTATAGCCTAACAGCGGGGTACAGTATAGCCTAACAGCATGGCACTGTATAGCCTAAGAGCATGGTACAGTATAGCCTAACAGCATGGTACAGTATATCCTAACAGCATGGTACAGTATAGCCTAACAGCATGGTACAGTATAGCCTAACAGCATGGTACAGTATAGCCTAACAGCATGGTACAGTATAGCCTAACAGCATGGTACAGTATAGCCTAACAGCATGGTACAGTATAGCCTCACAGCAGGAAGCAATGATGATGACAGCAAACTGGCACATAATACAGAATAACTGAAAAGATAGAACAATGGAGTCATGACCAGCTTAACCAGGGGTCCTCAAACTTTTGTTAACAAGGGTCAAGATAATTATCCTCCTGAAACTGTTCGAGGCCGGACTACATTATGAAAAATATAAACGAGCTCTTTGCAGACTGCACATATCTAGCCAGACTGCCCACATCTAACCAGACTGCTAATATCTAGGAAGACTGCACACATCTAGCCAGGTTGCACATATCTAGCCAGACAGCACATATCTAGCCAGACTGCACATATCTAGCCAGACTGCACATATCTAGCCAGACTGCACATATCTAGCCAGACTGCACATATCTAGCCAGACTGCACATATCTAGCCAGACTGCACATATCTAGCCAGACTGCACATATGGTCTGGAGTTCAATCCCCGCCAAAGCCCAGTCAAGCAAAAATACCACCAGCACCCCGGGTGGATGGGACTCGCCAACCTTGGACGGCAACTCATCTAAGAGAAGGCAACTCTGAATTCAAACCCGGAGATGGGGAGATGGAGTTCACGTGCGCCTAACAGGCAGCATTGAGACCTGTCGAACATCTAACATCGGAGCGCCGTGAGCATGCTATCATAGCATGGAAATGAGCGCTATATAAGAACTCCAATCAATCAATCACATATCTAGCCAGACTGCACATATCTAGACAGACTGCACATATTTAGCCAGACTGTACATATCTAGTCAGACTGCACATATCTAGCCAGACTGAACATATTTTATTAGTAGTGAAGGAATAACAATAAAATATTTACAATGAAGAAAAGATATTACCGCTAGCCAGGTACCTTTGTAGTAGCCAGGTACCCTTACGCAAGACAGGCACCCTTAAGGTAGCCAGATACACTTACGGTAACAGGTAGTCATACGGAAGCTAGGTACTCTTACAGTCACCAGGTTCCCTTACGGAAGCCAGGTACCCTTCGCAAGCCAGGTGGTCCAGATTAATGGCAACTGGCGGGCCAGACCTAGCCCACGGGGCGTAGTTTGATGATGCATGAGTTTGACGAACTAAAAGTTCTATCCGCCAACAGCTTTATGCTGGTTAAAATTGAAATTTTGATCCATTGCCCCAGAAAGATCCACTTTATGTTTTTATGAAATCTTAACATTAGCAACACCCCTTTTTAAATATTAAATAAAACAACAAAACATTTTCAATTTTTTCACATAATATGTATTACCGCATTTAATATCTTCACATTTATCAAGTTTCAGTGTAAAGATCGAAAAGAGATCATGGTACAAGAGGCAACAAATTGAAAATACCTACCAATGGTGCCAATACATCAGTATGGCGACAATAGCTATGCTACAACATTGAATAAACATACTGGCTGATAAGTGAGCTGTGATCTATTGTGAAGCAATTTTTTTTTCAGGAAACATTATTATTACTATAAGGAAATATACGTTTATGTGACCAAGTTAACATAATTTCGCATGGCATTACAGATGGCAAACTACAACATGTCAGTGCCAGGTCTGAAAGAACCATTGTTGTCAAGGTGTGAGACTTTGATAGAATCTAACGATTTGGAGGTCAACACAGAAAGTTATTTCACGGCGATAACTTCAGGTCCACTCTTTGATGCAACGACTCCAAACAGCACCACGATGACGCAATCTGATCTTTCTTACGCCCCTCTCGTAAGCCCCGAGCAGTTGTCTTACATTGAGACCTACCTTGGTGTGTGGGTGTGTCTTGTGATGTCCCTTGTGGGCGTCGCAACAAACGTCACCAATCTGTGCGTATTCTGTAAGCACGGCTTCACCGACAGCATCACCATATCCCTGACGTTCATCGTTGGATGCGAGTTTATCCGCTGCTCGTGCGGGTGTCTGAGTCGCCTGCACGGAGTCGTTAGAATTTTCAACGAGGCGGTCGGCATCTCCTGGCAGAACATCACATTCTACACGTTCACGGCCGCCCAGTTTTACGTTAGCAACGCGTCCAACGTCATGGCGGCCTACGTGGCAACAGAACGCTGCTTCTGCGTCGGTCTCCCTTTGCACGTCAAACGGTTGATCACATGCAAGCTGACGGCCTCTGTTATGGCCGTCGTGGCTTTAGTCGTGCTGGCCACCCATTGGCACACGTTCTTCTCGTTTAAAGTCATCTGGGTCCCCAGTGCAAGTCTGAACACAACTGTTGCCAAATGTGTGTACACCGAATTCTACACGGAAAACTTTAACGCCGTCATGACCTACAATAACATCGTGTCGTTCATGTGGCCCGTGTCCTCCTTCGCGACGCTCGTCACGTGCACGGTTTTGATAGCGCATTTTTTAAACAAGTCAGCCGCGTTCCGGATACGACGTCATGTAAGGAAATCGGCCAATCAGAAGAGCGAGGACGGTTGCAGCGTGCTCCCCAAGGAGAGAAAGGTTATGCGTATGCTCCAAGTCGTCATTGGTGTCTACCTCATTAACATCTTTCCACGTCTGCTCATCTTTCTGGCTAGAAGCATTGAGTACGAGTTTTTCACCTTCCGCCGGTACCACAACATATACATGGCGTGCGCCCATATAGTGTACGTGCTAGATTTTACAAATGCTTCCTCTAACTTTTTCATCTTCGTTTCGATGAACGCAAAGTTCAAGGCCACTTTTCAAAGAATGGTTCAGCTCAGTCCCATGACTTCGAGGAAGGATAGTGAAATGGTAAAATTTCTCTAAAAGACAAAATCGTTGCACAGTCGGATCTCGTGTTATTCATGTCATAATCGGGTCACGACTGAATTGATAATTATGTTAAAAGACATCCCCCGCTCACCAACAACCCAACCTCTGATTTTTAAGAATTATTTGACTTCTCTGGATCATTGTTTACAAGGCAAAGTCAACAAGATTACCCAATCAGCAGTCCAGCCTATGAAAAAGCTGGAGACGCTGCCGAATGTTGAACATGCTGGAGACGCTGCCGAATGTTGGACATGCTGGAGCCGCTGTCGAATGTTGGAGATGTTGGACATGCTGGAGACGCTGTCGAATGTTGGACATGTTGGAGACGCTGTCGAATGTTGGACATGCTGGAGACGCTGCCGAATGTTGGACATGCTGGAGACGCTGTCGAATGTTGGAGATGTTGGACATGCTGGAGCCGCTGTCGAATGTTGGAGATGTTGGACATGCTGGAGCCGCTGTCGAATGTTGGAGATGTTGGACACGCTGGAGACGCTGCCGAATGTTGGACATGCTGGAGACGCTGTCGAATGTTGGACATGCTGGAGACGCTGTCGAATGTTGGACATGCTGGAGACGCTGTCGAATGTTGGACATGCTGGAGACGCTGTCGAATGTTGGACATGCTGGAGACGCTGCCGCATGTTGGACATGCTGGAGACGCTGTCGAATGTTGGACATGCTGGAGACGCTGCCGAATGTTGGACATGTTGGACACGCTGGATACGCTGTCGAATGTTGGACATGCAAATTTAAGCACTGCGTTGCTCTTTATAAATACACCACCATAAAAGCTATTGTTGGTGTTGTTGGTGTTTAAAAGCTACAATAAAAACAACCAGATTTATAAATTTGATTTGTGGTGACCGCGGATAAATACATATCTTTTAAGCAAATAAAAATTCCCTTCCAAACATTGACAACACGCGCGATGTTGCACATGGACAAATTATTGTTTATGAAATCGCAATCATAAGAAATGGACCATACCCAAGTATTATTAATTAATGATTTTTAAAACTATGTTGACATCAAAGGAATATTTAACACACAAAAAAAGGTTTTAACAATACTTAGTGCTTGTAATGAGTGCTATTTATAAATCTTTAAACACAACTCACAAACAAAACTAAACTGCTTCAGAGTTCACAGGCTTCTCACGTACAATAAGCGTTCTGATTACAATTATCAATTGCTTCTGAGAGCATTGTACAGTAAACACAGGATTCTAGGTACAATAAACAGGTACTTTTGGGTACAATAAACATGAACTTTGGGTACAATAAACATAGCACTTTTAATTAAAATAAAAATGGATTTTTTGGTACGAAATCATTTTTTTCGGATACAATAAACATGAATTTTTGGGTACAATAAACATGGACTTATAAGTACAATAAAGAAAATTACACATTATAATGTTTTCATGCTACGATTGCAAAAGTACACCCTTACACTACCCCCCCCCCCCCCAAAAAAAAATTGCAAAACCGACGGATACTAAAAAAATTAAATTAAATTATAATATTACATATCTATAAAAATACAAAATATAGGAAAACATATCTAAATAAACTTACAGCACAGTAAGGTACACTCCTCGAAAAGAGCAAACATTAATGTACACACACACACAAACACATAGAGTACACTATTGCAATTATATATGTATGCTAAGAAATATAAACAAAATGTCTTCCGGCTAGGAAAGCTACCGACCGAAATATGGGGATTAAATCAGAACCATCTAGTAATGAAATTCTAGAATTTTTGTCAACTGATAGTATTATTTGGAACACATAGAACGCATTCGAAATTAAACACACTTTTCCCAATCGAGGTAGGGTGAGTAAGGGGTGACACCGCACATTTACTAGTGGTGAGATAAGAGGTTGTGGCTAAAAATAGTACTATGTTAAGGTGAAATTGGGTCAATACATAAGCTATAATATGACATGCATAATGTAGGGGAGGAAAATGAAATAATGACGCAACGAAGCAACAGATGTTTCGGCAAAACGCCTTCTTAAGCCAAAAAAAGTAAGTGGGATATAAAATAAACTGAAATAAAATATTATTATTTGTATTATGAGTAGTTTTATATAGCACAGTACCCCAGCCTAGGGATATGCTTACCGCGCTGTACATATAATTTAACAAACATAATATAACTATGTACATGTCAAGCCATGGACTACACCCAGCAGCATCTTTTATCGCTCAGAGGAAGGAATCAGTCAGGATAGTAGAGTTTAAAGAGATGTTTTTTGAGTGCAGCTTTAAAGGCTGTGGTGGTCATTATATTGCAGATTTGTAGTGGAAGAGAATTCCATTATTTGGGGGAATAGTAAGAGAAAGATCTTTCACCGTTTGTTTTTGTGCGAGTTTTGGGGACAGAAAGAAAACGCGCGTCAGCGGAGGAGCGAAGCTGTCGAGGGGGTGAATAGACAGAGAGAAGTTCGGTTAGATAGGAACGGCAGGAATTCGAGAAAAAGTTTAGGCATAGAACAGTGAGTTTGTAATATTAAATTATTGACGCAAAACAAAATATTAAATTATTCAAGCAAATCAAAACATAAATGTGTGAATCTAATCAAAATATTAAACTATTGGAGCAACAAAAAAAATAATTTTTTTTTAGCAAAATTTGAAAAAAATTTATAATAGCAAACATAGATATTAAATTATTGTAGCAAATTGTGAATTTACAATATGTGAATATACATCTTGTCAATATACCGTATGTGAATATACAGCACGTGAATAGAGAGCGGCTATGTCTTATTTCTCATTATCTCTTATATAAACTGGTCATGGGGCTAATGCCGGCAATCCCACCAAACAATTATCTCACCCCACAGAAGCCAGGTCGATTAATTAGAGCCAAGCGCTCACTTAACACTGACTTAACCTCTGACAACCTCATGAGCAATTACACCCGGAACAATATCAAATGCTTCACTGTGCCTCGGATTAACACATGCAGTGCAACATAAACAATCATTCTTTCCACGGACAATAATCGCTTGGAACCACCTGGACCATACCGCCGCGAACTCGACAGCTATCGAAAGCTTCA
This sequence comes from Omphiscola glabra, assembly GCA_964017045.1. NCBI lineage: Eukaryota > Metazoa > Mollusca > Gastropoda > Lymnaeidae > Omphiscola > Omphiscola glabra. The sequence continues at coordinate 4,090,090 of OZ024803.1, read as the reverse complement.
AGGCTAATCTGGCATCTGCATCGTTTCCCCAACCGTTGCACATATGCCAGTATATGGATACAGCAACGTGCCCCACCAGAACCAGTACAAGAACCCTAATCTCGATTGTACCATGTTGGGTTAAATTTCTATTTTTATGTATTTTCTTAAAATGACCTACAATAAAAGTAACAATTGTTCTACAGAGTCCACCAAATATCTAGACATAAAAAGGGATGAGTTCATTCAAGTTTAAATTGATCAAATATACAAGGGAACTATTGAAGTCCATTTACACCGCCAGTTTATGTGAAGATTTGTGCGGTGTAAATGCATTTGTCATTGCCGTTTTCTGGTGGAAACAGATGGCCCAACACTGTGCAATCATTTTTTTTCAGTACGTTTTATTTGTTCGTACCACACTGCACATGTGCAATGTCCGAGTTGCCTATCATTGTCCCGTTTGTACACGAACAACTTAAAGCCAAAAAGTCCTGAAATTGTTGCAGTGGCGTAGCGAGCTTAACTCGCGCCCGGGGCACAATACCTTTTTAGCGCCCCCAATAACTTTTTAGCGCCCCCCCTATTCGAAAACCATACAATATTATAGTAAAATATACCATTTGGCGCCCTTTTGTGAGTAGCGCCCGGGGCATGATGCACCCCTTGCCCCCCCCTCACTACGCCACTGAATTGTTGTTAAAACTCTTAACGTTTAATCAATTGTTACAGCGTTTAAAAAAATATCACACACGAACGTGATTCGTCAAATTCATTTTTAAAAATATCATTTCTGTCAGCTGCAATCTGTCTGAAGGCCCACACAACAAGTTAAGACTCGTGATAGCGTAGGTTTGTATAAAAACAACTTCTTTTTCTAATATATTTGTTACTATATCTGTATCACTTATAATAATAACAATAAATGAAACCCACTTCAAACTGTATGCTATAGACTTTAATCACAAGCATATTTGTAAGACGTCTTTGTCGTGTTACATATATCTTAAGTATATAGTTTAAAATAGTCTGCAACAGGCCAAAAATGACTGCCTAAATAATTTTGAAAAGATAAAATGCTTCCAAAATGCAATCGCAAAATGAATCTCATATTATTTACATTTGTTTTTAAACGACAACCTCTTCTTTTTATAAGAAACATAACAATTTTTTGAAAACTGTTTATTACTAACAAATTATAAGTTAATGATAGCCTATATAATTTCTGTATATATTATGCAAATGACGACACATAGCAAACAAATTATTCGTGCATTGTTCAACTAATAATCTGTAATATGTGTGCAATTGAGAGAAAGACTAACAATCACACATAAAGAGAATAAACAAACACATTTATTAAAGTGTTGATGAGCTATTCCAAAATTAAGTAATTACATTAAAAGTGTATCTTAATCTTTCATTATTTATATTTTATTTTTAAATTAAACTTAAATTTAAACATTGGTTGGATTCAAATAGTACGATGTCCTTTTTTTTAAAAAAAAAAACGTACATATTCCACACTAAAAATGAAAAGAAAAAAAATTAATAACAGACATTTATATACTTTCATCTGATTATTTTGCTGGTACGCGTTTGAGATGTTGCTTCAAAAATAGGAGAGTAAATAACAGACACGCTTCATACAAAGACTAGGGCTATATGGTTTATGTTACTCTGAAGATTTTTTTTAAACAATAATATGTTAGTGTTAAATCTGTCCACATCACACGGCTCAAAGTGTTAGTTTTTAATTTGAAAAAAAAAATCAATTTAAAAATTCAAAAATGTTTTTTTTTCCCCAAGTGTATTATATTTTAAGGAATATAAACCTATTAATCTCTAACTGACTGTAGTTCGGTCCAAGTGAGGATCATGTTTGGCTGTGTTATAGTTAGGCGTAGACATGTGTGGCTGTGTTGTAGTGAAGTGTGGACTAAATGTTGCAGATGACGGTAGAAGCTCTTACTGCTTACAACAAACTGACAGACTGAAGGCGGTAGAAGCTCTTAATGCTTACAACAAACTGACAGACTGAAGGCGGTAGAAGCTCTTACTGCTCACAACAAACTGACAGACTGAAGGCGGTAGAAGCTCTTAATGCTTACAACAAACTGACAGACTGAAGGCGGTAGAAGCTCTTACTGCTCACAACAAACTGACAGACTGAAGGCGGTAGAAGCTCTTAATGCTTACAACAAACTGACAGACTGAAGGCGGTAGAAGCTCTTACTGCTCACAACAAACTGACAGACTGAAGGCGGTAGAAGCTCTTAATGCTTACAACAAACTGACAGACTGAAGGCGGTAGAAGCTCTTACTGCTCACAACAAACTGACAGACTGAAGGCGGTAGAAGCTCTAATGTTAAGGGGCGGTCCTAGTGATAAATCTGTGGAAAAAATCATTTTTTTCTGTATTTTTGGGTATTTATATATTAGGTTTCAAAACATAAAAAAAAATAAAAAAATTTAAACTAATTATTAAAGTTAATAGAAAATGTTGTAAAATATTCTTTTGTTAACCCTATCAATGGGTATCACTTACAAAAGGGTGTTTTTGACGCATCAACCTTAAGCTTTTAATAAAACCCACATTTAGATTGATTACGATTTACTCGTGATCGATTATCTTTTTATTAAATTTTGTTTTAGCGAGCAGTGTGTGCTCTGTAAATATGCAATTTTTCAATTTGGTGTCATCCCCTGCAATGAGATGGTGACACTGGGTGCGGTCCACACCCCCCCCCCCGCAAACTCCAAGCTACACCACTAATTTGATTCATGTTTTTAAAAAAAGTTTAGTAAAAAAAAAAAGTTTTGTTAAAACGTGAAGGCAATTTGTCCCTCCCCTCACCCACTTAACAAGAGCTTTATTTAAATATTCCCCATGGAGTCTTCCTTTTGTGGTATGTAAGAGGCATTCTCTGATGGCTGAGTCTTCCTTGTGTTTTATCTAAGACTCATTATCTGATTACTATTTAAGTCTTTCTTGTGTGATTTCTAAGAAGTATTCTCTGATGGCTGAGTCTTTCTTGTTTGGTATCTAAGAGACATGTTCTGATGGCTATAATTTATTTTCTGTGTTATTTCGTGATTTCTAGCACGGACGAGTTTATTCAACTACCTTAGTTTCCTTGATATCGTTTCCAACTGTAAAATAGACCGAGGCTATATATTTGTTTGCCCTCACAAATTTAATTTATTACACATGTCTAACTCAATAGAGGAGTAGTCTCTTGCATGTAGTTTTAAAATAATTACAAGAGCAAACAAAATATAGCTGAACAATTTCTAACAAAGATTAGTATTGGTTTTACATTAATAAAGAACCTTTATTAAATAAGCCTCCCCATAAAATATGAATTTCAAATTCAAAGCTGTCAAATTAATTTAGCCTTTTCACTGTCCAAATCTGTTTCTCTAAATCAACTTTAAAAAAAAAAAATTAAATCCGTTTATCTTAACCTGAGGTTTTGGCTAAATCTGCTCGTCCCACGGATTTGTGTTAATCAGACATAAGCTGTACATTCATTTAAATAAAATAAAAATATTGTTATATAAAGGTTAAGATTTTCACAGATACTGCTAGCAAACGACCACACAGACGCCATCACTCTTCCGTTCTACAAGACGTCACGTGACATAGCTGAGATGCAAGCCTTTGTCGTCACCTGTATCCTGCTTGGTCTTCAAACATCTGTTCTGGGAAGTAAGTAGTTTGTTAGTGACTCACATCTCATCAGACACCATGTCAGTACTGGTCAGTGACATGTCAGTACTGGTCAGTGACATCATCATTAACATATCATCAATCAACATACTATTGTAGTTATTTCATTTGAAGGACTTTCATAAACTTCTTGTCATCAATAGTCAACCACACATGAATTTCGCCCCCAAAATGTGGCTTATTAGATGTGACCAAACATATTCGCATACAACCGTTTGGCACAGAAAATTAGGATCATGATTAGATGACAAATTATCTGTGCATGCTACGCATTTTAAAAAAGTTAACCCTTGTTGATGTTCCATGGTACAACGTTGAATCATAAACATTTATCGGAATTTTTTGAACATCGGTTTCAAGCTTGGTCTCCTTTCACCAACGTTTACGTATGAGCGGAGAAAATACTCAACTATTTCCTGTGATCCCAAATTAGAACTTGAGCAAATTTTTGTAAGCAACGTTAAAAAAAAAGTTCAAAACGTTATTTAATTATTATGTTTCTTTCTTTCTTTTTTTTAAATAACTTCAATTTCCATTCACCCTCAAAGTGCTTCCAAAAAAAATAAAAAATTTATAAAAAAGCAGTTATAATATTAAAAATAAACTCAATGGAGGAAGAAATTCTGAAAAGATCTTGAGATGAATAGTTCATACGATGATAAAATCAGATGCAAATATAACCAAAAATAACAATAATTATTGGTATGCGCCTCCAAAGGAATTAGAAGACTGGGAAGATAAAAAAGATATGCATTATTTAGCGGTAGAAAACAGTGTAATTAAGATAGGAAAGATTTCCAAAAAATTAGAGCGGATAACAAGGGATCGGAAGGTGGAAAACGATTTTGATAATGAACAATCTCGGCTGGGATTTAAAATCGGAAAGTAGAACATGAATAGTGATTTAGTTAGTTCATGAAATTTTCGGAACTAGCTTGCACTTCAAGAAATGCTAGCAAAAGACCTATAACTCAAAGCTCCGTGTCAAAAGGATTTTTTGTGAACCTTTGTTAATGATAGTAAGAGAAGAATCAACCAATATTACTTAATGTTTGACAAGTTTATTATAATTTTAAAAATATGGCTCATCCTTGCTTACAGTTTTTCATAAATTACATACTTGTATAATTAATTTACTTTGTCAAAGTCTAAGCAATCCATGAAAATGTTTCAATACCTTCTTATAAGTAGCATTTGTTGTTTAAAAATCAAAAGCCATTCATTTAAATGATTAAACAATATTTGCCATTAAAAAAAAACAGTGACATTGCCAAACAGCTCAGTTGACCACGAACAGCTCAGTTGACCACGAACAGCTCAGTTGACCACGAACAGCTCAGTTGACCACGAACAGCTCAGTTGACCACGAACAGCTCAGTTGACCACGAACACCTCAGTTGACCACGAACACCTCAGTTGACCACGAACAGCTCAGTTGACCACGAACAGCTCAGTTGACCACGAACATCTCAGTTGACCACGAACAGCTCAGTTGACCACAAACACCTCAGTTGACCACGAACAGCTCAGTTGACCACAAACACCTCAGTTGACCACGAACAGCTCAGTTGACCACGAACAGCTCAGTTGACCACAAACACCTCAGTTGACCACGGACAGCTCAGTTGACCACGAACAGCTCAGTTGACCACGAACACCTCAGTTGACCACGAACAGCTCAGTTGACCACGAACAGCTCAGTTGACCACGAACAGCTCAGTTGACCACGAACAGCTCAGTTGACCACGAACACCTCAGTTGACCACGAACACCTCAGTTGACCACGAACAGCTCAGTTGAACACGAACAGCTCAGTTGACCACGAACAGCTCAGTTGACCACAAACACATCAGTTGACCACGAACAGCTCAGTTGACCACAACCACCTCAGTTGACCACGAACAGCTCAGTTGACCACGAACAGCTCAGTTGACCACGAACACCTCAGTTGACCACGAACAGCTCAGTTGACCACGAACAGCTCAGTTGACCACGAACAGCTCAGTTGACCACGAACACCTCAGTTGACCACGAACACCTCAGTTGACCACGAACAGCTCAGTTGACCACGAACAGCTCAGTTGACCACGAACAGCTCAGTTGACCACAAACACATCAGTTGACCACGAACAGCTCAGTTGACCACAACCACCTCAGTTGACCACGGACAGCTCATTTGACCACGAACAGCTCAGTTGACCACGAACACCTCAGTTGACCACGAACAGCTCAGTTGACCACGAACAGCTCAGTTGACCACGAACAGCTCAGTTGACCACGAACAGCTCAGTTGACCACGAACACCTCAGTTGACCACGAACACCTCAGTTGACCACGAACAGCTCAGTTGACCACGAACAGCTCAGTTGACCACGAACAGCTCAGTTGACCACAAACACATCAGTTGACCACGAACAGCTCAGTTGACCACAACCACCTCAGTTGACCACGAACAGCTCAGTTGACCACGAACAGCTCAGTTGACCACGAACAGCTCAGTTGACCACGAACACCTCAGTTAACCACGAACAGCTCAGTTTAAATCAATAGAACAACTGACCTAATTGTAAAACTATTTTCAACGAAAAGAGATCTTAACCGATAAAAGAACTTTACTACGGGTCAAGAATTCTTTTTTTTGGTCAAGAGTTATTGTTAACTAGCGAGAACCCGGCATGCGTTTCATGCCATTCAATGAAAAAAGTGTTTGTGTTTTAATTAAGTTTTAAAGTAATTTTTAAATAGAAAATATTTATTGTTTTTTTCCGTCAAGTGCGTACACAAATAAATTAGAAGTTTTTTCAACGCGTGAGCAGGCAACATACAGCTGTCCACGTGAGAAGCGTATATTTTCAAACTTTAGTCCACACACTTGTAGCGATTGATCCACCAACGCAGTAGCTCTGTTTTAAATTATATTTAGATAGCTCAAATATTTATTATTTTTAAAATAAGGCCCCCGGCCCCAAATGTAAAATTTTAAAATGGTTGTACTTATGTCACACACAAACTGAAATGTCGTTTGTATTTGATTGATTTCTAGCCACCCATGCAATAGCACTGATTGAAATTATATTTGTATAGCTCATAAAAGAAAAAAATAATTTGGGGCTCCGGCCCGAAAAGGAATATTTCAAAATGGATAAGGTAATTCAGAAACCATTTGTGCGCACAACAACTTACCAAAGTTTTATCGCAATCGGATGAATGGTATAGGAACGCATACGAAAATTATATTTAGCTCATAAAAGGGGGAAAAAAGAATTGAGGTCCCCGGTCCCAAAACGGAATATTGTAAAATGTGTGTACTAATTCAGAAACATTTAAATCTTTTTACAATTCACACAATTTTCATCACTTTGGATTGATGGTATACAAGCACATACGTGATATACTTATATATGTAAATATATAGTTTACGGAATTAAGAGAACTTTTTTGCAATTATTCAAGGATGATCTGTCTGTCTGTCTGACTGTCTGTCTCTCTGTCATTCTGTCTGTCTCCCTATCTGTCTGTCTCTATGTCTGTCTCTCAAGCTGTCTCTTAGTCTGTCTTACCGTCAGTCTCTGTCTCTCTGTCATTATGTCTGTCTCTCTGTCTGTCTCTCTGTCTATATCTCTGTCTGTCTGTCTCTCTGTCTGTCTCTCTGTCTGTCTGCCTGTCTGTTTGTCTGTCTGTCAGTTTATCTATCTATCTACCTATTTACCATCTACATGCCTGCCTGCCTACCTACCTACCTGCCCACCTACCTACCTACCTACCTACCTACCTATCTACCTAAATATCTACCAATCCAGCTACTATCTACAGACCTGTTTACCCTCAAAATCTTAAAATCGTACAATTTCATCACAAAATCGTTCAATACATTATCTTGATAGTAAAAAAATACGCAGTATATATAATGTATACACATCAAAATCGTACATTGTACGCCAAAATCGTAAGAGTAAACAGGTCTGTATATATATATCTACCCATCTATCTACCTACTTACCTACCTACCAACCTACCTGCCTACCTACCTTTCTACCAACCTATCTATCCATCCATCCATTCATCCTCTCACCCACCCACCCTTCCATCCATCCATCCTTTCATCCATCCATCCATCCATCCGTCTAGCTATCTTTTATCTACATCTCTATCTATCATCTATCTGTGTATTTGTCTGCCTGTCTGTCTATCTTTCTATCTCTCTATCTAATAAACTCTCTATTTTTAAAATTAAATTTTCACTTGTGTAAAGTGATTGGGTTTTGATATCCCTGGGGATAATTATGAAAATATTTTTATGTTTTGTTAAAGTCATTGATTTTCTTAATTGGTTAACATATGTTCATATGTAAAATGAGAATATAGCTTCTTTTTTTCACAACTGAAATGTCATTGTTTTGAAAGATATTGTCATCCAAGTAAAAATGCATGAACTCAATTTCCTACCATCGATATAAATGTATCGAAGAAGATTAATTATTGATCAAATTTATTCTGAGGCTTATCTTGTGCTGTACTGGACAAAATGAATGTATAGTGTATAGTGGGCTACACAGAGTTTTAAAAAAAAAAAAAATCATCCGCTGGATTGTAGCCCCCTTACTTACTCAGAAGATTTTTTTTGCATTTAAACGCATATAAAATGCTTAAGATAGTTCCTTAGTTGTTTCTTTATATGTATTTGTAATTTATAATAATTATACTTAAACTTTTGCTAAAAAAAAAGCGGAAATATAATATTTTTTGCGCATGTAAATTTATTCGATTTCCGTAAAATAATAGAAAATAACTATGTTTGTTTTTAAAAGTCCGAACGTATCAAAATATTTTCGGCTCTTTGGCGTTATATCCCTATAGCTCATTCTTATATATATATGGTGAAGACTTCTTTTACTAATGCAGAGGTCTTTTATGGTCTAGAGTACTTACACTGGTCAAGAGTTAATTTTTTTTGTAAAACACTTAAACTGAATAAAACTTTTCACCACCAATTCCCAAATGGTCATTAAATCTGAATAGTTTTTAATTCATTCCCTTTTTTAAAAAAAAATACATCTTTAGAGTCTTCAAAGTGCGAAAACGACATAAACGCATGGCGATATCTTAGCTCTTCATACGATTACCAGGATGTTACTAGATATTATGTTTCCAAACACTCGTACACCAGCGACACGGAAGCTCAAAGTATTTGTAAGTCAATGTGTGGATACCTCGCCGAGGTGAATGATGCTGGTGAGTTGAATTTCCTGAACAAATTAATAGAGTTTGGGGATCTCGACGGGATGTTGATAGCTGGAACGGACAAGGCCAAAAAAGGGTCTTGGGTTTATGAGAGAACCGGGAAAGCGATGACCTTCGTGGATTGGGAACCCTGGGAGCCGAACAATTACAAGGGACAAGAACACTGCAACGCCTTGTTGAGCAAATACACTAAAATGTTTGATATAACTTGTAATGTAAGCCATTACAAACTCATGTTTGCCTGTGAAAGAACGATCCAATGAAACCAATTTTATTACTGAATCTTTTCAGTCTATTGAATTATTTTGTTGTTGTTTTTTTAATATCTATTTTCCAATTTTTAGAAATTGTTTCTTTCATTTTATGTTATTTAAATACACTGAAGCTCAAATAAATCAAAGTTCTTGTTATCAATGCCAATAACATTTGAATTGTTGTGACTTCATCAAATTTAGACAATACTTAGAGTGAAACTAAAAAGTGTAATTATTTTGATCGTGAGCTTCATATCATTTCTAATTATAATATATGATACATTTAATAACACATTATTTTGTTAATAGCGTACAGTGGGGGAGTGGCACCATCCGAGGGGGTGACACCGAATTGAAAAAGTGCATAATTAAAGAGCACAGACTGCTCGGTTTAAACAAATTTAAACAAATTTCATCAAAGGATAACAGATCACGTGTTAAATGTCCTCACATGTAAACAATCCAAATGCTTGCTTTCAAGTTCAAGTTTGATGATAAAATGTGGTGAGCTTACAATTAGGCGAGAAAAACAGCGTTTTGATCACGATGCAACGCTGACTTAAGTATTTGGTTACTTTAGTAGGTGACAGGAAGTTACGTTTATGTAAATTCTGCGAAATAAAGCTTGCCATTGATACCAAATACGATGTTGTGGGGCCGTGCTAGTGTACATTAATTACATAGGTGAAAGTTTAAAATATTTTAAAATGATTTTTAACCCATTTATAAGATTAACAAAGTAATAACTTTTCAATATTTTATATCTTTTAATAATTTATTTAAATAAAAGAATTTTTAAAAAAGATTTTAGAAACAAAATGTTTTGAGACTCAAAAATATTAAAGAACGCTATCCGTTATTCATCGTTGTTACTCTTTTTAAAATATACATCTTTTACCTCAATAAATCTACATCAAAATTAAACCTAAAAATAGTTTTAGTTGCAGTGATTTTAATGTGTTGCTAATACGGTAAAATTGTGTGTTTTGTTTTGCTTCAATAGTTTAATATTTGTTGAAGAAAAAGAGAATTATTACACGTCAGAAGTTAGTGTTACGGGGGTAAACCGTGCAGATGGTGGAGTAAGAATGAGGCTTGGAAAAAAATTAACTCACGTAAAGTTGAAATTATGTATTAATGAAAACGTTAGAGGGAGGGGAGTTCTTGTTAGGTTAGCCAGTGAACATGAGCTAACAGTACATGACTAGAGCAGAGTATGTAGCAATTTAGCAGAGTATGTAGCAGAGTATGTAGCAGAGTATGTAGCAGAGTATGTAGCAGAGTATGTAGCAGAGTATGTAGCAGAGTATGTAGCAGAGTATGTAGCAGAGTATGTAGCAATGTATGTAGCAGAGTATGTAGCAGAGTATGCAGCAGAGTATGTAGCAGAGTATTTAGCAGAGTATGTAGCAGAGTATGTAGCAATGTATGTAGCAGAGTATGTAGCAATGTATGTAGCAGACTATGTAGCAATGTATGTAGCAGAGTATGTAGCAGAGTATGTAGCAATGTATGTAGCAGAGTATGTAGCAGAGTATGCAGCAGAGTATGTAGCAGAGTATGTAGCAGAGTATGTTGAGGAGCGTCGGTACAGACAAAGAATACCCATTTAATACCACTTGTTTATATTACCTTCACGTCAATATAACGGTCTACAATTTTAATGTCCTTGCTAATGGACTACGCCGAGTCGATTGTTTTGTCACGTGACACGTGTAAGAACGAGTAAGACTTCCGGGAGGCTGTCTGCAACACACTAGTCGCTCACAAATTTTTCTTCAAACAACTCTCTTCCTTTAATCATAACTGAATTATAATTATTGTCACATTTATGAATGTCATTTAAAAAAACAGGTGTATTCAAGAATATTTTGAAAAGTAAAAATTTTAATTAACATTGGGGAAGCGCTGATGGAGACGAACATTTTGCTTTTAAAAAATTAATGATAATGTGGATGGCTGATCAGCTGTTATCTGTTGTTATGTGTTGTTATGTGTAGCAGACAGCCTACCAATGGCTTGCGCTTATCACGTGACAAAACAAGGAAGTGACTCATCGTAGTCCATAATCAAACAAACGCAATCTATTTTTAAAGTATACTTCATTACAAAAGAATGTCTTTTAAAGTAGGATTGGTGATAATTATGCATTGCGTGATGGCATTATGATTTTAAATATATTGTTATTAGCAAAATTATAAATTTAATCGACTCCATGTATTTTGAATTATATAAAATGGAAAAGTTAAAAAAAAGTTATTTAATTACCAACTTCTTTTAGCCTTTTTAATATCAGAATGATAACTTCCGGGGCGCTACTCTGCAGGCGACTCGATTGCATCAGTGCATCTTTTTCCAATTTTCACAGTTTTTAGTTTTACACGCTTTTTAAAATTGTGTTTCACTCAAGTACAAATGGATGTGCTAAGGACTATTTTCTTGTGTGTTTTGTGCATTTCTCTTCACCGGAAACAGCCTTAATATGGACTTCAAATATCATATTATTCGGATTTGCATAATAATAATAATAATAATAATAATAATAAAGTTCACTTCAAAACGCTTCATCCCTATATTAAAGCTCGAAGTGCTATAAACATACAAAACGCAACAGTACACAATCTACATACAAGCCTATGGACAATACAAGCCAATAGACATCCAGGAATATGGGCAAACTCCTTAGAAATAAGACTACATCACACTTGTTTTCGAAAAAGATGTGTTTCAACTGGGGTTTGAAAGACTGCAGTGTCTGGCTGTTTCTCAGAGCGACAGGAAGGCCGTTCCAGATTCTTGGGCCAGCAAAATCGAAAGTGCGCCTTCTGTAGGTCGCAAGGCGGGCTTGCGGTATCCAGAGTGTGCCACTATCGGATGATCTAGTGGGTACATAAAGCGTCATGAGTGCCTTAAGATAGGACGGGGCCAGGTCATGCAAGCAGTGGTAGCACAGAGTTGCAATTTGTACTCTATGCGAGCGCGGATCGGCAGCCAATGCAGCTCTCTCAGTTAAAGTAGTCAATACGAGAGAGAACAAGAGCATAGACTAGGGTTTTTATTGAACTAACTATGAGGTAGTGGCGGATGGAGCTGATCTGACGGAATGATTTGTATGCAGAGCGACAAATGTGAGACATATGATTATATAAAGACCTGTTGTTAGACAGAATATAACCCAGATTCCTAGCGAATGATGTAAAATGAATGTTGGAGTTACCATTTGAAATGAGATGGGGCGAGCTGAGTTAGGGGATGATTTGTGATCTTGAATAAGGATTGCTTCCGTTTTGTCATCATTAAGCATCAACTTGCTGAGTGTCATCCATGACTTGACATCACCAATGCTCTCACGCAAAGCCAGGACAGTGGAATCGACAAGAGAGGGATGGGTATGCTTGTACAGCTGCGTGTCATCTACAAATTACTATCTCCCCACAGCATGCCTTCCGAGCAAGAGGAGCAGTGGCCTGGTATACATTGTGAATAGAACCAGGCCCAAAACGGACCCCGGTGGCACTCCGTACACCAAGTCAGTACTGCCGGAGAGACATCCATCGACAGCGACCGCCTGCGTTCTATTGGAGAGATAGGACCTAAACCAAGCCAAAACTGTACCAGAAATTCCAAATTAATTATCAAGGGTTTTGTAAAGGGTTTTATGGTCAACAGTGTCAAAAGCCGCTCTGAGGTCCAAGAGGATCAGGATGGAGACATCACCACTGTCCAAAGCGAGCAAGAGGTCATTGGTGACTCTCAAGAGTGCTCTCTCAGTGTTGTGGAAAGGTCTATAGGCCGATTAATTATGACTTAGAAGAGAGTGGTCGTTTAAGTGAGCAAAATGTTATTTTAGAACTAGTATTTCAATGACTTTAAAAGAAAATGATAAGTTAGAAACTGGTCTATAGTTTTTTAAAATTATTTTCACCCAGACCATGCTTCTTAAGCAATAGTTTGATGACAGCTGATTTACAAACAGAGGGAATAGTGCTAGAAGACAAGCTTTCATTGGTTTTTTGGGTTATCTTTGGGAACAAATGATCTAACGACTCAACTAACAGGGGGTGGCGATGGGGTCCAAGGATCATGACATAGGTTTAGACTTCAGAATAATACTTTTCACCTTTTGTTCTGAAACCGGTTTAAAAACATCGAAATGTGAACTAACACAAGAAAAAGGAGGCAAATCTAGGAGTGATCTGTCAAGGCGATCAAGCCTAGCGCGATTGTTAGCAACTTTGCTTGTAAAAAAAATTACAGAAAATATCCAGCCCCGGGGCAACGGATGCTCTGAAACACTGCATGTCGGTTTACCCATAATTATCTTTTGGCTAAAATTCAAAGTCTTAGCACGACAATCAATATTGGTCACACGTTTCTTGGCAGCGTAATACATCTGCATAAAAACAACACGACCTGACCTCAGCCACTTCTTTTCCGCACTACGCCGCTCTTTCTTAGCACTTAGTATAGTTCTTCCTTTATGTTCACATACCAGGGATCTTACCGTGCTGACTTAACATTGCTGCGGGTGAGTGGGGCATGCCAGTCAAGCACAGTGTCTAGTGTTTCCGAAGTAGGGTAGGGGACACCTCTAAACTCAGAAAATGCTTAGAGGCATCCCTAATTATAGCACGCACACTGCGGACCTCCCTAAACTGATGGAGAAGAGAGGGGCACTAACCTAAAGCCCACAAACAACATAGAAATGTTATGAGGACAGCTCCTGTGCAATTGAAGCAGAGGTAACTATACTATCCTTAGGCCTATGTAGCACCCACTCAATAACACGTCCACGATAATGAGTCTATTGGTCAACTGATTGCTTAAGACTAAATAAGTCCAAAAAATAATTCATCTTAGCAGTGGAGGGGTTCTGTGGCTGGTCGAAGTTAAATTTCATATCGCCTACTACAATATAAGTACCAGCTAATGTGTTGCAATAATCTAGCAGATCCGGGAACTCCCAATGAAAAACAGCATCAGTAAGTTTATTTATTCCTGCTAGGGTAGATCCGATAAATGCACATAAAATGAACGCTCTGCTGGGGCAATGACAGGGTACGTTGAACCGTTTTAAACGATCTGTGAGCAAATGGAAAGTCTGTGACAAATGCTAGATAACTGGACAAATTGTCCTTATAGACGACATCAAGGCCACCAACAGGAGTTGCACGAGGAAATGATCAGGCAGAATAACCATGCTGAGCGACATCGCACTTTCCTTCATCGCCAGTCTGCCGAAACCAGGCCTCCTGGATAAACAGAATGTCAATCCGCCCATCTGTGAAAAATTCGGAGACTGCGATACGTTTCTCGCAAGAGCCAAGTGACTGAGCATTAAATGAGGCGATGCGAAGCTGTCTGTGGTTGGAAGGTGGAGATATGTTAACATGAATGAGTTTGGCTGGGTTTGCATAGCGTAGAGTAAGCCTTCACGATGAAGGAGTGCCAAGCTGTTTTAGTTTTAATTTTTAAACTGCCACCACGATGGGTACGCTTCCGGGGCAGGCTTCGTCCAATGGAAAGGTCCTTCAGTCGACACACGAGGTCAGCGGTCAAGTGCGTACGCCGGGCATTCATTGAAAAAATACGATCGCGTGTATATCTCAGCACAGGTCGATTACCTCTGTGGGTTCGGGATGTTTCACCAACCGTATCATCAGCTGGCATGAGCGATGATAGTCTAGCCAATAAAGATGGCCGACCGTGTAGGCGGCAAAGTTCACAGAGTTTCACCACGAATGAAAGCCAAATTATAACAGTGTGAAGTTGGGAGGGACAAAAACGTAGCTCGATCAAAGCAGCGATCCATGGCGGATATCACTAGACAAAAATATAAAAAAATCAGGCAAACACACATTAAAAATACTATTTTCAAGGCGTAGTCTCGTTCTCAAGACTGAGCTTAGTGTCCCGAATTGAATTTTTATTATTATAACAATAATTACAGAACACTTTCCGGTTTTTATTTTTTTTTAAATTTCAGTACATAAATTTGTAAGGCAGCCATCTTGATGTTCACCGGAAATTCGTCATGTTGTCGAGGTTCGATAAAAATTTCTTGAAATATGTGGACCTCAAGAGGAGTCTTCCCGACAGCACATTGAGATCTGGAATCAGTTGCAAGGTCAGCATTCACTAGCGAAACCAGATGAAGAATACAGTTATAAATAGAATAGATTTTTAACATGTACCAAACGAATTAAGAATACAATTTTAACATATTATTAATAGTAAAAAAATATTGTTTTGAGCGCTTTAAAATAATAAATGCTTGCCCCCAGTGAGGATTGAACTCACGACCCCTGGTTTACAAGACCAGTGCTCTAGCCACTGAGCTATGGAGGCGTGTCTATAAAATCTATGCTGATAAAATTAGTATCACTTATAGTTAATTTCAACCCGTAGAAGGCGTGTCCTTCATAACTGAATTAATCATTGTCTTTGATCTTTACTTATATACAGTCACAGCAATTTATCAGTAGTAATATAATATCAAAAATAATATCCGCAACGCCTTTGAAATAGTTATAGATTACATTTGTTGTATATTGAAGATTTCTACCATATGGCCAGTATCGACCACACCTTTCGGTGCATTTTGTAAAGCAATATCAATACAAAAACAGACAATATAGTGGACTTGAAGAGGGCCAGATGTTGAACCGGAAAATCACGTACTATTGCGGGGCAAGTTAAAAAAATTACCTTGTAAATTAATATATAGTGAATTAATTCTCATATTTTTGAAAGCACTATTCACTATTCACTATTCACTATTCACTGTACTAATGCAGACTGATTAAAAAAAAGAGCCCAATAAACATGGTAATGCTTTCAACAAAAGTCATAAAAAAACTATCACTATCATTGATCATGCAAAAATGTCCAAAGATGCCTTATCCTCAGTGTTGGAAAACACTTGATAAGCACGCGACACCAATGACTGATTTTCCATTATTCGAAAGGAAAGAAAATAATAAACCCCCCCCCCCCCAACCCACACCTTATAGTGAAATAAATGACAGAATGATCTGTACCTAACAAAGACAAGGGGCGCCAAAATGTGTTTTACTGGTCCGCCCCAGGCGGCTTTTTATATATTCTGGTGGGCCTCATTTGATGGCTTTGACCAGGGCTTTGACCAGGGCTTTGACCAGAGCTTTGACCAGGGCTTTGACTAGGGCATTCCGTTCGCTTGGCACCGCCCTGGGTCTATACAATGTTTCCTGTATTTAATATTTTAAGTAAAGATAGCTAAAATTTGATGAGCTCAAACGTCAAAAGTCTGTGTCATCAACGACTATAAACAACATTTTGGCAATCCTGTAGACAATGTGTCACAACATGTTGGCAGTCCTGTAGACAATCTGTCATTTATATTTAAACTAAGTCACTCGCACATGACTTAAATGTCGTTGATACAACGACAAAATGGTGGCTTTAAGAGAATAAGTCGTGCATCGGGGATTAATTAAGTTAACAGCACGACCAGCCTCGGGTGTGCAGGAAAGGGGAAGGGTGGGCAAAATTCGAGTGTTAAAGGCGATGGAGTTGAAATCCATTGTAAAGTTTAAAAGAGTTTTAATGGCGGTGGACTTGAAATCAATGGGTATATGTTTGAGTAGCTTCTGTTTTTGCTGATGACGTTTCATATGAAAGTGGAGAAAAAAATTATGTGACCAAACGACGAATTTCATCTTGTATAAAGACTAGAATATGCATTTGTTTTTGTTTTGTCCATATACACCTGCACTTTATTTCATAAATGTAGTTTATTCTATTGTCACGATTATGTCTCTTTTGCTAATATTTTTATGTGCAGCGCGGTGAGACCAGCCCTAGGCTAGGGTACCGCGCTATAAAAGACAACTAATAATAATAATAATAGACTGTGTCAATACTGATTGAGGGTGAGGCCAGCTATTAATGACTCTCAACAGAGAACATCAGAGCACCTTATAACAAAGAGTTCCCAATTCAGAGAAAAAGAGAAAAACGAAATTTATGCTGCAAATTGGTAAATAAAATCGTTTGTCCTTTGCCATTTTAAATCCTTTATATTAACCTCGCTTTTCTTCGTGTGTTTCTGGCTTGGTGGCAAAATCTTCGGATCGCTCACTGACCCACTTCCCGTCAAACTATCGATCTCAATGTTGGCACATAGACTCGTCGCCGACGACAACAGATTTATCAAATTTTCAGCCCCATCTTAACCCTGAAAAATAAGTTTTCCCTGTTTCTTACGGAGAAGATGATGGAAATGTGATGCCACTGATTTCACGTTAAAAATTACCGATAACTTCACTAAATGAGATTTTTTTTTCCTTCAAAAATATCGCAAGTGCATTTGATAGGTAACTTTTTATATGCATATTTTTTGTTAATTTTTGATGAAATAAATATGTGGTGTAAAAGGTGGTTGGTCATTAGAATATTATTTTAAAATAATTTTTAAAAAATGCATATAAATGATTTATACGTAATACTATGTTAAAGGTTTTTTTTTTTTTAATAATTTATTTTCTTTTTAATAGATTTAACATACGCTAATTAATTTTTTAAAATTATTTATTCATCATTATTTGCATCAATATGAGTTTTGTACATCTTAGGGTAATATTATTTATTAAAACTGTTTTCACTATCCATGTAATATGTATTTGTATTACATTATCCAGATCAAAGTGGATTTCATTTATTTTTTTATGATTCCAGGTCAAACAATTTCACGAATTCGTGTGAACATCGTGGACAGTGAAAACACAACAGGGATTCTAAAACTTTTGTAATCGTTTACCGTCGCTGCCAAGTCTCAATAAGGGGGTGAACTTGCGTATTCTCTTTACTCGACGCTGTTCTGACGGTTGTCACTCTTAACGTTTGCTATCGGAGCACTGTTTCCCAGTGTTTTCCATCATGCCAATCAGTGAGGGCCTTTAAAGATTATGAAGTTACATATAATCTCGGACATAGAAATTAGGGGAGGGGAATGTGTGCTAAACAAAGTGCTAGAATATTCATTACAGTCACAAATGCGGAAAGACATCTTTGAAAAGGTCGGTAAGTCATGATCCATTTTTATTTGTTTGCTGATATGTGACTTATAGGGCCACACATCTACTTTTCGGGGCATATTTAATGCCATCTTATAAGTGACATATCTAATGCCATGTTATTGGTGACATATTTATGTTAAAAGTGACATATTTAATGCCATGTTAAAAGTGACATATTTAATGCCATGTTAAAAGTGACATATTTAATGCCATGTTTTTGGTGACATATCTACTGCCATGTTATTGGTGACATATCTAATGCCATGTTATTGGTGACATATCTAATGCCATGTTATTGGTGACATATCTAATGCCATGTTATTGGTGACATATCTAATGCCATGTTATTGGTGATATATCTAATGCCATGAATGAAATTGTAACTCCAACTCTAGACACCAATTAAAAAAGAAAATGATTCTAAAAATCACTACTTCTTGTAGTCTATAATTGTAGCTGGATTTTTTAAAAGTTATTTTTACACTTTTTTTAAAATATAATAATAATAATAATAATAAAGTTCATTTGAAAAATCACGCTTCATCCCCAAAGGCTCGAAGCGCGGTAAAAAACTAAGCTGGGAGATAATAACAAGCTGGAAAAGATTGTAGACATATCAGCATAAGATGATATACGATTCTTTATTAATCCAAACAAATGGAAATTTTTTTAAATTTAATTGTACATATTCACTTTCAGCACATAAATAAATAGATATTTGAAGCAAGACAACATTTTACAATTTTAATCAAGTTAAACACAATACATTTTTCTAGGTTAGAAATCAGCCACCAATGAACACCTTTACAGTCTAGATATTATAACATCCTTCAGTCTTCGCGAGACGATAGAGTAGCTATGGGCACTTCCAACAAATGGCTTGCGAGGCTGATCATAGAATGATAGTCTCAGGCTGCATTTCTCGCAGGAGAACCTCTACTCCAGGTTAAATTTGACCTTCCGAAATGCACTTTTTGTTACAGAGACTTCGTTTCGCACCCTTTGCCCCTACTTTACTGCTGTTCGCCAGCTGGTACGGTGCTCAGCGATGATCACCCATTCTTTGATTTCTCACATTCTTTACCAATAAGCTTTGCATTCTCATGCAGTGACATCACCAGTGCAGCTCCTCGGCCTGGGAGATGTGTTGTGGAGGCCAGCCGTTGCCCAATGCAGCAGATCCAAACTCTCCACGCAACCAGTGGATCCAACGGAATGACAACTGTCCATAAAACTTGGCACTAACTGCATTGCGGGAGTTGCCGAAATGAAATTGGTATTAGCGTCAGATCGACTTCGGGACTCCCTCTCCGGATTTTACAGTTCGGATTTAATGCCGTAGTCTTACCCCTGATTCCCTCATTGATTTTATATATTTATATTGATACTTATTCAACGCTTTCCCGATAATCACCATTTTGTTACACACACACAAATTTGCGAGTCAGCCATCTTGTTGGTAACCGGAAGTTATGACTTAATATTGTCTTAATTAGTGATCAAGTAGATTTGATATTCGCTGAGGGAGCACGGTGGTAAATTTGTAACATAATAAGACATATAAATACCTATCTAGAAATATATAAAATGACATTCGTAATTGTTTTCTGGTTCTGGTTCGGTACGTTGCTGCATCCATATACTGGCATATGTGCAACGGTTGGGGAAGCGATGTTGCCAATCTAACGGCCCCTAGCAGATGCCAGGGCGGCCTTGAAGCTTTCGATCGTTGTCGAGTTCACGGCGGTATTGTCCAGGTTGTTCCAAGCAATTATGGTGCGTGGAAAGAATGACTGCTTATGTTGCACTGTGTTACTCCGAGGCACAGTGAAGCATTTGTTATTGTTTCGTGTGTAATTTCTCATGGGGTTGTCAGATGTTAAGTCAGTGTTAAGTGACTGTTTGGCTCTAATTAATCGGCCTGGCTTCTGTGGGGTAAGATAATTGTTTGCTGGGATGGCCGGAATTAGCCCCATGGCCATTTTATATAAGAATGTTAGGCGGATCTTTTCTCGTCTGTCCTTGAGAGTGGGGATGTCAAATCCGTTTAAAAGGCCAGTGACGTAGCCAGGCGTGGTGGTTTTATAGTCACGTGCTATGAAGCGCATTGCGTTACGTTGGATTCGCTTCAATTTGTCCACGTCTTGCTTGAGGTATGGGTCCCAGATGATTGCACCATATTCTAGTATCGGACGAACGAGTGCAAGATAGGCATTTCGTTTGCAGGATGTTGGGCAGTGGCGCAGATTTCTTCTAATAAAACCTAGTGTGGAGTTGGCTTTTTTTGAAATTTTGTTTATATGGGGTGACCATTTTAGGTTATTTGAGAAGAGAATTCCAAGGTATGGATTGTTTGTTACTTGTTGAAGGATTGTCCTATTTAGGGTGTACATATAGCTTGATGGTTTTTTTTTTGAGATGCTCATTATGTAGCATTTGTTTTCATTAAATTTCATGCCCCATTTGTCTGCCCAATTCATAAGGCACTCCAAATCTGCTTGAAGTTGGTTGTGGTCATCGTAGTCGATTATCTCTCTGTAGACAAGACAGTCATCTGCAAACAGCCTCACTTGAGATTTTACAGTATCATGGAGGTCGTTTATGTGACAGAGAAAGAGAATCGGGCCCAGTACTGTGCCTTGAGGAACTCCTGAGTCTACGGTGGCTTTGCCTGATCGGACGCCATCTACCACTACTTGCATGGTCCGTTTTGTTAGAAATGTTGAGAGCCAGGAGTGAAGGTTGCCGGTAATGCCGTAGTGGTGGAGTTTGTGTAGAAGAAGGCTGTGTGGAACAGTGTCGAAGGCCTTGGAGAAGTCGAGAATTGCCATGTCGACCTGGTTATCTTTGTCATAGGAGGCAAGGAGGTCATTGGTGGTGATAATTAATTGAGTTTCTGTGGAGTATCCAGAGCGGAAACCGTGGTTTAGAGTGGTCAAAATGTTGAAGTGTTCAAGTTGGTTCATGATGTGACGACAGATGATGTGTTCCAGAATTTTGCATGGAACGGAGGTCAGGGATATTGGGCGGTAGTTTGCTGGGTTATGACGGTCACCTTTCTTGTAGGCACTAGTGATATTTGCATCAAGCCAGTCTAGTTTGAGTTTGCCGGAGTCAAGCGACTTTTGGAAAATGCGGGTGATGGTTGGGGCGATGTTGTCAGCCAGGGTCTTTAGGACAATGTTTGGGATACAGTCAGGTCCGGGTGCTTTATTGGGCTTGAGGTTTTTGAGAAGTTTGGCTACTCCTTGTTCAGTTATGTTGAGGGGGTCAATTGTACCAGGTGAAGGTTTTAGGGATGGTAGTACTGTTGTGGTAATTTTGGTGAAGACAGATTGAAACTGCCTTAGGAGAATTTCAGCTTTGCATTGGCTATCGCTTACAAGTTGCCCGTATTCTAGTAGGGGGCTACGCCAATGTTGTCTTGCTTCTTGGATTTTATGTAGCGCCAGAATGGTTTTGTGTTGTTGTTTTCAAGGCCTTCTTGAATGACTCCATTTATGTGCTGCCACTCGCCT
Organism: Omphiscola glabra; assembly: GCA_964017045.1. Taxonomy (NCBI): domain Eukaryota; kingdom Metazoa; phylum Mollusca; class Gastropoda; family Lymnaeidae; genus Omphiscola; species Omphiscola glabra. The sequence continues at coordinate 4,068,305 of OZ024803.1, read as the reverse complement.
CTTCTTAGTTCCCTACGACAGTGTTTCTGGAACTGGCGGTATAGGGTCCAGTTGTTGGTAGTTTGGGCTTTCTTCAATAGTCTTTTCTTTCTTTTCAGCAGCTTCTTGAGCCGTGTGTTCAGCCATGGTAGATTACATGGATTTTTTAATGTGGCTGATGGGACATTTTGATCTAAGCTTTTGAATAAGGCATATTTGAAGGTCGACCATAGTGTTTCTACATCCTCTTCCTCGTTGTATTTTTTCAGGATGGCCTGTTCAGTGGCGGCGAGATCAAGCTTGATCTTGTCCCAGTTTGCTTTACCGAACTTGTAAGATTTCCTGGGTTTCTGGCGCGTTATTTGAACTTTTGAGTAGAAGTCAACCACCACTGCGTCATGGTCAGATATGCCTGGGACACACGTGGATTGTTTAACAAGGGTGGGGTTGGACGTGAAGATTAGATCTAGGATGCTTTTTTGACGTGTTGGTGTCTTCTGCACTTGTGTGAGTAGTGAGGATGAGGTCAAGTCGATCAGTGATTGCTGAATGGTATTGTCTTTACCGGTGGAGTGGGCAGTATGCGTGGTCCAGTCTATATCGGGGCAGTTGAAGTCACCGGCGACGATGATGTCGCGCTCGTGCTTGCCGTTGGCTGTAAGAATGTTGATGGATTTTTGGAGTTCGTCAAGTGCACTCTGGGTTCTTTTGGGCATATAGAATGCACCGATGTAGAGGTCTTTCTTGTTTTGTAATTTAACCTTAGCCCATACTATTTCGCAGGCTGTGACCAGGTGCGGTTGCTCCACTGATGTGAGGGATCTGTGAGTCATGATGAAGACGCCGCCACCTTTTTTTACGCGGTCATGACGATAAACATTGTAATCCATTGGGAAGATTTCTGAGGACTTTATATGGTCCAGGGTTGGTTCTTTCCCAGGTTGTATGCCTCTGAGCCACGATTCTGTTCCACATATTATGTCGGGCTTGGTAAATTGGATAATGGCTGCGAGCTCTTGTCTCTTTGATTCTATGCTTTGGTAGTTGATATTTAGTAAGCGGAGATTAGCATTTTGGGGGTTGTCATGGATAGAATTGGAGGTTGTAGGATGTCGATTATGTTCTTGGGAGCTTGTGGGATGCCTTTGGGGGGAGTATGAGTAGGGAGATTGAGTGGGATTGTGGGATTTTGGGGTACTAGTTCTATGTGGTGAAAATGGGTAAGGTGTTACTATAGATTCAGCGTTGAAACTGAATGAAGAGAGGGGTGAGAAGGAGTTTGAGCAGTTCAGTTGATAGCTGTGGAATGTAAAGCTGTCGTTGTTGATGCTGTTGCAGCGTGGACAAGACCATGCAAAAGAGGGTTGACTCGTTTCGCGGTAGTCCGTGGATCGTTCGTCGGCACATAGCAGGTGGAACCAGATTCCACATGTGTCGCACGCTACGCCTTTGCTGTTCCAATTTACTGGCTCTTGGCACAGTCCACAGGGGTGTGTGGAGGCTGTTTGTCTGGGACCGGGGTTCATGTGCACATCCCCACACAACATGATGATTAGGAAGGTGATAGAGGGGTTGTGGGTTGGTCTTTTTAATAATATGTAAAGTTGGCGTTTATAAAGTTTTATCCATATCTCAATGGAACAGGGGTTTAGTATCCAATGCTTCGGAAGTGTGGTTTTGTCTTTCACTGGTGCTGATGGTAACCAGGTTTGCGTTGGTGGAGGTAGGAGCCTATTTATTACCAGGTAGATCATGGGTAGGAGTAGTAGGCCTAGGGGTACTCCATGGGTATAACGTGGGCGAGTCATGATAGGGTGAAATGTTGAGGATATCAATATTTTATATTGCTTGTATAAATACTAAATTCTAACACTTGGCTGCATGCCCCAACACATGCAGCTTTGTGCACTTCTTGTTATTTACCGCTTAAATGACATGATTTTTTGAACAATTTCGGTATTCATAAATTTTGCGTGTCAGCCATCTTGTTGCTAACCGGAAGTTTTGATTAGAAACTAACCCATTGTTACTACTGGTTAAAATCATGTGCTTGCAAACATTTAGTGATGGATTCGAAAACAGAATCATCCACCAAAAAGCATTCATAACTCTTAGAGTGATACGAGTTTCTTTTAAAATAGGCTGATATATCCGACTTTTACTTACTAAGCAGATTATTCTATTCTATTATTCATATCAGTATCTATTAAAAGGATTAGCAGTGGAAAATGAAGCAACTAGTATCTAGTGACCAACCTCTCAACTAACCTAAGCATTACAACAAAAATAATTAATAGGCGATAAAAATTAATCAAAAATAAATTTTAAAAAAGGAACTAATTTATAGTTTTATTGAGTTTATAATAAAATAATACTTTTAAATAAATGTGTTTTCTCTCGAGATTTTCCGGTAAATCGCACGATCCCGGGATGAGGATTAAAAATTAATCAAAAATAAATTTTAAAAAGGAACTAATTTATAGTTTTATTGAGTTTATAATAAAATTATACTTTTAAATAAATGTGTTTTCTCTCGAGATTTTCCGGTAAATCGCACGATCCCGGGATGAGGAAATGTTAACTCCCTTTTTCCCGGGATATGCGAAGCCCTAAATATTGAGAAACTGTACTGCCGACATATCACATGTTTCCTGTGTACATTCTTCAAGATGATGTCTAATCCATATGTTCTGTCATCCATTTGTTCCGTCATCCATATGTTCTCTCATCCATTTGTTCGGTCATCCATTTGTTCCGTCATCCATATGTTCTGTCATCCATTTGTTCCGTCATCCATTTGTTCCGTCATCCATTTGTTCCATCATCCTTTTGTTGCGTCATCCAGTTGTTCCGTCATCCACCTGTTCCGTCAACCATTTGTTCCGTCATCCATTTGTTTCGTCTTCCACCTGTTCCGTCATCCATTTGTTCCGTCATCCACCTGTTCCGTCATCCAGTTGTTTCGTCGTCCATTTGTTCCGTCGTCCAGTTGTTCAATTATCCATTTGTTCTTCATCCATTTGTTCCGACTCCGTCATCCATTTGCTCCGTCATCCATATGTTCAGTCATCCATTTTTTCCGTCATCGCCATGTTCTCCAGTTGTTCCCCATTTAAATATTCCATCATGAATATGTTTAAATATCAAGAGGTTTCCCGGTTCAGATGCTGCATCATCAAGATGTTACAAGTGTTTAAATGGTGAACTCAGGAGCGTAGGAAAAGTGGGGACGGAGGTAGTCCACCGAAAGATTCACTTAATTCTTTATAACGAGAGGAAGCTTTTCAGCCAAATGAGGAGTCTATCTATTTATTTTTTTCCAGTCGTAGGCAGCCCTGCCCGACTCCAGCTACGCCGCTGCTTTTGACTAGTGACGTATACAATTTTCACGAGCGCTTGTAGATGATTGGTTCACTTGTGTCCTTTGGCATATTTTCATTAGACTCTATATTAATTTAAAGGTGACACCGTCAGTGGCGTAGTGAGGGGGGGGGGCATCATGCCCCAGGCGCTACTCACAATAGGGCGCCAAATGGTATATTTCACTTTAATATTGTATGGTTTTCGAATGGGGGGCGCTAAAAAGGTATTGTGCCCCGCGCGCGAGTTAAGCTCGCTACGCCACTGGACACCGTTCCAATTCAACTTTAAAAACTAAAAAAAAACAAAAAACGAAAGGATTTCTTAAAATTCATAAATATGAATTAGTTATATGAACGAGCAAAAATGTTAAAATAGAAGCCAATGTGAATTGGGGAATAATTTTGTGATGACAATATGTCATCATTTTGTTTGCTTGTTTTCATATCTATTTTTTTTGTTTGTTAATAATATTTCCCAAAATTTTTTTTTACAAGTTCAAACTTATTATATTGAAGATATTGTGATTTACTTTCACAGCACGAAATTGTTTAGACGTTAATCACATTTCAATCCATTTAAAGTAACATCAAAATTTGGTTAGCAATCGATCAAACTTTATGTGCCCGGTTAGCTCAGTCGGTAGAGCATCAGACTTTTAATCTGAGGGCCAAGGGTCAAAGTCCCTTATCGGGCGTCCATTTTTAAATAAAACTTTTTTTTAAAAAAGAACAGTAATATGCTTTTTATTATTTAATTTAATTATTAATTTATTTTCACTTTAGGTTTCTTTAGCTCTGCGCATTAAAATTTCCCCTAGTTCTTTTAGTCTGATTCACCATGGAGAGAATAGAAATTTGTACCAGAAATATTAGCCAATCTGGGACAATCCTTAAAAAGATGAAAATATTTTGTTCCACATAGGTATTTACAACGATGCCATGATCTTAACCAAACTTGGCACATTAATCCATCATTATTCGGAAATAAAGCTTTGGGGGTTATAAACTTTAAAATGTATTCCATTTGGGCCCGGGGCCCCAAATTCGTTTTTATCTTTTTAGGATAAATACAATTTACAACGAATACTACTACATAAATAGATGCATCTTGACCAAACGTAGTAGGCCTACACATCCACTTGATTATCCATATTCAAATACCGAAGGGTACTGCACTCATAATATCCATTCCTCTAGGGGCGGGGGCCCCGTTTCACTTTTCCGTATATAAACAATATGAATACCAATAAGTTTAGTGAGACAACACTATAGGTTCTATGTGAAATGATAGATCTATGCCTAGCTTGGCAGCAATACCCTTCATTGTCCGTATTAAAATATCGGTCGATTTTAATACTAATTATATCTAATCCACGCAGGACCGATCTAGAATTTCCCAGAAAGTTCCATAATTTAAAAAAGCTATTTCTATGACATTTTAAAATCGATTTTAATGGAACAGCTTATTACTTATCTGACTTATTTTTATAAACCCCCCACCCCCCACCCCCTAAATCTATCTGAGGTCTAACTAAAACTCTAAACGTATGTAAAGGGCCCCCGGTAGTGACCCCTATTTAAACTTAATTGGTTGTAGTTTCTGCATTTAGTTGTAGATTTGTTCGTATTAGAACAATATTTACGTAGAACTGTAATTTTTTCACAAGATTTTAAACCACTTAATTTCAATATTAGCTAAAAGGCTGTAGCAGTAGTTTTTCCTTCCGAATGCAATCTCGGCCATGCCATGTATATTGGCTAGTTTTAAATAATTTACAAATGTTATTAATTTTAAAAAAAAGTTATTTGATAAAAGCGGTTGCAGCGGTTGAGTAAGCCGGAAACCGAGGCCGGATTTCAATCCGCCATCATTAAAATCTTAAAATTCCCCAAAGGTCCCACTTTTTAAAGAAAACTTATTAAAAATCATGACTTGTATTAGGTTGTTGTCTCAGCGGGAAAACCCAATAAATCCCTCCTCTAGCCAAATGGATGTCCCTTCCCATCACCTGGAAACATGTGTTCTATATTGACTTGATTATCTATAGATGTCCACCTGTCACACTACTTATCAGATATTTTTTTAAAAAGTCCATATTCAACATAGTAAGACATATACATATCTAGATAAATGTATTGACATTCATAATTTATTTTATTTTTTATTAGAAACGATCCCCTTTTTACTAGTAGCTAGAACCATCTGCTTGTAAGTATCGAGTGGTAGTTTCGAAACAGAATGAGCGATCTGTAAAGAATGAAAAAGTTATAAAGTGATGAGCTGCTTAACACCACAGTCCATGGGCTTATGGGCTAAGTTCGACGTTTGCTTAACAAACACATTTATTCTATTAAAGAAGCTACTTAATATATTACACAGGATAAGCTGAGCAAAATGAAGCAACTAGTAGCAAGTGACGAACTTCACTCTATTAAACTTAACATTGTTTTGTTTTTTTAAAATTATTGATAGACAATAATATTTATGAATTATTAAACCCATTTATTTATAATTATTTATTTCATTAAAAAAATAAAATATTTTATATTTTTATTCAGTTTTTAAAAAAAATAATAAAACGTGATGCGTGACACGTTACTAAGTCGTTTTGAAATTCAAACTGTATAGATAGAAAACATTGTAATTTGAATTTTCCTGGTCAAAATTGTTTGGGGGTTTAGCACATTCCATTTGAAATATTGGAATGGACACGAAAATTCGGAATGCGTCCAAAGGAAATGTGTGAGCCCGGTTAGCTCAGTCGGTAGAGCATCAGACTTTTAATCTGAGGGTCAAGGGTTCAAGTCCCTTATCGGGCGTCCATTTTTATCCATATCAAAAAGAAGGGGCGAAAACAATGAGTTTTTTTGTTATAATTTCATTACAGTTCTAATAGTCACGTGGAGATAACAGAAACTCTGCACCATGTTCATAGAGCGACAAATCAATTTTCTTTTTAGAATAAGTTGCGCAAATGGGATTAACAGCAACAGCAGGATAAGCCGGTTGAAAAAAAAATTCAGGATTATTGGAGGTTATCGTGAAAAATGTAAGTCGTCGTGGCCGAGTGGTTAAGGCGATGGACTTGAAATCCATTGGGATCTTCCCGCGTAGGTTCGAATCCTGCCGACGACGATATTTTAAATTTTAAAAATACAAAATTTTTATATCCGACCAAATGTCCAATAATGAATTTAAAAAAAAAAATTGTATCCATTAATCTGATTATTCATTTTTTGTAGCGTTTATTAATTAATATCTATACATTTATTTCATTTTAATCGATTTTTTTTTTAAAGTTTTTGTTTTTTATATTTTGTATCCATTAATCTGATTATTCAAATATAAAAAACAAAAACTTTAAAAAAAAAATCGATTAAAATGAAATAAATGTATAGATATTAATCAATAAACGCTACACCCTTTTAACTGGAAGAAAATCTCCAAAGGAGTTTGAAATATATTGTCCAAAAAACGGACACTCAAAGTTAAAGCTGTTCTTTTTTTTTTTAAGCAAATGACCAAAGAAATAGGTGATGAATATCATAATTAAAAAATCAACATAGCAAGACAAACTTATAATTACCCTTGTGCAGAGGCGTAACTGGGTTTTTGGCGCCCTAGGCAAATTTAGTTTTTTAATAATAAAAATTTAAAAATTAGAGATTTAGCGGCGTCCTTTTGAACAGGCGTAGGCCGGCGCCCTTGGCAACTGCCCCGATGCCAAGCCGTCCCTACTCCTCTGCCCTTGTGCCTTGAAAGTTTGTTAATTTAAAAAATATTAGCTCAACAGTCTGTTAATTTTAAAAGTCACAATTGCTTGCCATCAGATAAAACCCTTTGTAATTCATTGGCAGATATTGAACCATTGCGATCTGTTTCAATCTTGAGAATGCGATATAATGTCAAAGTGACCAGTAACAATCTTTGAGGTTTTTCTGTTCTATTTCCATCAAGCCCAATAGCCAGCCTGGACAATACCGCCGTGAACTCGACATCTATCGAAAGCTTCAAGGCTGCCCTGACATCTGCTGGGAGCCGCTAGGATGGGCAGCGTCGCTTCCCCAACCGTCGCACATATGCCAGTATATGGATGCAGCAACGTACCCTACCAGAATCAGAATTAGTGTAAGTGGAGTTCTAGTAACCGTTATTCAAGGGCACAAGGGTTTTTGACAAACAGCATGAATAATGAGTGAGAAAATAAAAATAAAATCCCAAAGCAATATACATATAAATAAGGTAGGCTCTATTTTTGCGCCTGTTGGGTAAAAAAAAAAAATAACATTGCCAAGACTGAACAGTTCATGTGCTCCGCACACATTACTAATGAAATAAACTATCCTTTCTTCCATCTAGACTTGAAAAAATTCAGATAATTGAAAATGGAGCTGAATTAAATGGAAGATCTTGCGATGTTTTTTTTAAAAGAATTAATGACTAAATCTGCTCTCAATAACCAAACAATCTAAAGAGCTTGAATCAGACAATTTTGAAATGCTTATTGTTTTTTCCGTCTGCTGCGTACACAAATAAATTAGAAGTTTTTTTGACGCGTGAGCAGGCAACATACAGTCGTCCACGTGAGCAGGCAACATACAGTCGTCCACGTGAGCAGGCAACACACAGTCGTCCACGTGAGCAGGCAACATACAGTCGTCCACGTGAGCAGGCAACATACAGTCGTCCACGTGAGCAGGCAACACACAGTCGTCCACGTGAGCAGGCAACACACAGTCGTCCACGTGAGCAGGCAACATACAGTCGTCCACGTGAGCAGGCAACACACAGTCGTCCACGTGAGCAGGCAACACACAGTCGTCCACGTGAGCAGGCAACACACAGTCGTCCACGTGAGCAGGCAACACACAGTCGTCCACGTGAGCAGGCAACACACAGTCGTCCACGTGAGCAGGCAACACACAGTCGTCCACGTGAGCAGGCAACACACAGTCGTCCACGTGAGCAGGCAACACACAGTCGTCCACGTGAGCAGGCAACATACAGTCGTCCACGTGAGCAGGCAACACACAGTCGTCCACGTGAGCAGGCAACACACAGTCGTCCACGTGAGCAGGCAACACACAGTCGTCCACGTGAGCAGGCAACAGACAGTCGTCCACGTGAGCAGGCAACACACAGTCGTCCACGTGAGCAGGCAACAGACAGTCGTCCACGTGAGCAGGCAACACACAGTCGTCCACGTGAGCAGGCAACACACAGTCGTCCACGTGAGCAGGCAACACACAGTCGTCCACGTGAGCAGGCAACATAAAGTCGTCCACGTGAGCAGGCAACATACAGTCGTCCACGTGAGAAGCATGGATTTTCAAAATTCAGTCCACACACTTGTAGCGATTGATCCACCATGCAGAAGCTTTGTTTTAAATTATATTTGTATAGCTCACATATTTTTTTTTTTTTAAATTAGAACCCCGGCCCCAAACGCAAATATGTAAAATGCATAGATGTATTCTTGCAATGGTTGTACTTAATTATGTCACACATAATTTGAAACGCTGATTGTGTTTGATTCATTTCCATCCAGCCCATGCAATATCTCTGAATGAAATCATATTTGTATAGCTCATTTAAGAAAAATAATAATTTAGGGCCCCGGCCACAAAAGGAATATCTCAAAATGGATAAGTGAATTACGAAACCGTTGCTGCACAACAACGTATCAAAGGGTTATCGCATTAAGAAGAATGCCTTAGGAACGTATACGGACATTATCTTTAGCTCATAAAAGGGGGGAAAAGAATTTAAGGCCCCAGCCCTAAAACTGAATATGGTAAAATGTATTATAGATATAGTTTACCGAATGAAGATACCTTTTGTGCAACTATTCAAGAATGCGTTCTGTCTATCTGTCTATATGTCTCTCTGTTTATATGTCTCTCTGTCTATATGTCTCTCTCTCTATCTCTCTCTCTCCATCTCTCTCTATATATACATTTCTATCTCTGTCTATCTATCGATCTCTATCTCTCCCTATCTATTTCTCTCTCTCTCTCTGTCTATCCCTCTCTCTCTTTCTCAATATCTATCTATATATATATCTATATATCTATCTATCTATCTTTCTATCTATCTATCTATCTATCTATCTATCTATCTATCTATCTATCTATCTATCTATCTATCTATCTATCTATCTATCTATCTATCTATCTATCTATCTATCTATCTATCTATCTATCTATCTATCTATCTATCTATCTATCTATCTATCTATCTATCTATCTATCTATCTATCTATCTATCTATCTATCTATCTATCTATCTATCTATCTATCTATCTATCTATCTATCTATCTATCTATCTATCTATCTATCTATCTATCTATCTATCTATCTATCTATCTATCTATCTATCTATCTATCTATCTATCTATCTATCTATCTATCTATCTATATCTATCTATCTATCTATCTATCTATCTATCTATATATCTATCTATCTATCTATCTATCTATCTATCTATCTATCTATCTATCTATCTATCTATCTATCTATCTATCTATCTATCTATCTATCTATCTATCTATCTATCTATCTATCTATCTATCTATCTATCTATCTATCTATCTATCTATCTATCTATCTATCTATCTATCTATCTATCTATATATCCTGTCTGTCTGTCTGTCTGTCTTAAATTTCATTTGCTTTTTTCTTATTTGGATAAGTGATAAGTGCATTGGTGAATGTTAGTTGGCTATGCAGTTTCGCTGCACGGATTGAATTAAACGGCACTTTCTTATGAAAATTATATTGAAAGGTTACGTTTCTACTACTTTATAAATTTGATAAAAGTACATTTTTGGAATGAAAAGTAAAAACTTATTTAATGTTAAAAATCAAAGCTAAGTTGTATTTAATTGTAGTAAATTTTAGCAATTAAAAGCAATCACTGTTATTTACTAATTTTACTTTTAAGAAGGGAAAAATACATTATCAGTTTTGTCACGCACGGCTATTAAATCAAGGAAACTTAGAGCTGGTTCTAACGTAGTCAGTTAACGATATGCCTTCATTTATTTATTTATTTAAATCAATTTAATATCATTTTTATTTTGCAATATTAAAGACGCACTAAAGAACACATTAAAAATAACAGATGTTTGGGCAGGAACTACACTTTCCTTTCGCCCAGTCCCTCTTTCGGGGGACCAATTCGGTCGTGGCGCATGCGCCGGGATCTATAGCTTCGGTCGAGCGCTTCAATTGCGCTCAAGACCTACTAGTCTCTCGCACCACGTAGAGGTCGAGATCCCTTGCGAGAGAACGCAGACAACAACAACGAACAAACATAAGCTGGAGTCTACTTACCGCCCTTGCATTGAACTGCATTCTGCTCACCGCCCTTTCATTTCACAATCAAATGCAAGCATGGGGCGGGATAGTTCCGTTGGTAGGGGGATTGGGGAGCCCGTTAGTAGGGGGATTGGGGAAGGGGGCAATATCCGGTACTGTTCAGACTTATATAAGTTTGCGCGGACGCACAAGAAAACATCTGATATTTAAATAAACGGAAATTTAAAAAAAACTATTTAAAGAAAGTGTTGCGCACCATAATTGAAAAGTAACGCACATTTAAGAATCCCAGCTTTTGTTATATCCCCTTCCCTCCATGATACATAACATAACTGAACACTTTTTTATTTCACGCCCATGAACTGTATTAAATATTATGATGTCCCAACAACTTTTAAATCACTATAAAAAAGTGGAAAATAATGTTATTTATAATTCTTAAAAGCCTTAACTCGTAACGTATTAAAAAAAATTGACCGCACAGATGAGTACTTACTGAAGCCATGCAGATGTGTAGATGAGTACTTACTGAAGCCATGCAGATGTGTAGATGAGTACTTACTGAAGCCATGCAGATGTGTAGATGAGAACTTACTGAAGCCATGCAGATGTGTAGATGAGTACTTACTGAATCCATGCAGATGTGTAGATGAGAACTTACTGAAGCCATGCAGATGTGTAGATGAGTACTTACTGAAGCCATGCAGATGTGTAGATGAGCACCCTGTGAAGCCATGCATATGTGTAGATGAGTACTCTATGAAGCCATGCAGATTTGTAGATGAGCACCCTGTGAAGCCGTGCATATGTGTAGGTGAGTACTCTATGAAGCCATGCAGATTTGTAGATGAGTACTCTATAAAGCCATGCAGATGTGTAGATGAGTACTCTATGAAGCCATGCAGATTTGTAGATGAGCACCCTATGAAGCCATGCAGATGTGTAGATGAGTACTCTATGAAGCCATGCAGATGTGTAGATGAGTACTCTATAAAGCCATGCAGATGTTTAGATGAGTACTCTATGAAGCCATGCAGATGTGTAGATGAGTACTCTATAAAGCCATGCAGATGTGTAGATGAGTACTCTATAAAGCCATGCAGATTCGTAGATGAGTACTCTATGAAGCTATGCAGATGTGTAGATGAGTACTCTATGAAGCCATGCAGATTTGTAGATGAGCACCCTATGAAGCCATGCAGATGTGTAGATGAGTACTCTATGAATCCATGCATATTTGTAGATGAGTACTCTATGAAGCCATGCAGATGTGTAGATGAGTACTCTATAAAGCCATGCAGATGTTTAGATGAGCACCCTATGAAGCCATGCAGATGTTTAGATGAGCACCCTATGAAGCCATGAATATGTGTAGATGAGTACTTTATGAAGCCATGCAGATGTGTAGATGAGTACTCTATAAAGCCATGCAGATGTGTAGATGAGTACTCTATAAAGCCATGCAGATGTGTAGATGAGTACTCTATAAAGCCATGCAGATGTGTAGATGAGTAATTTATGAAGCCATGCAGATTTGTAAATGAGCACCCTATGAAGCCATGCAGATGTGTAGATGAGTACTCTATGAATCCATGCAGATTTGTAGATGAGTACTCTATGAAGCCATGCAGATGTGTAGATGAATACTCTATAAAGCTATGCAGATGTGTAGATGAGTACTCTATGAAGCCATGCAGATGTGTAGATGAGTACTCTATAAAGCCATGCAGACGTGTAGATGAGTACTCTATGAAGCCATGCAGATGTGTAGATGAGTACTCTATAAAGCCATGCAGATGTGTAGATGAGTACTCTATAAAGCCATGCAGATTCGTAGATGAGTACTCTATGAAGCTATGCAGATGTGTAGATGAGTACTCTATGAAGCCATGCAGATTTGTAGATGAGCACCCTATGAAGCCATGCAGATGTGTAGATGAGTACTCTATGAATCCATGCAGATTTGTAGATGAGTACTCTATGAAGCCATGCAGATGTGTAGATGAGTACTCTATAAAGCCATGCAGATGTTTAGATGAGCACCCTATGAAGCCATGCAGATGTTTAGATGAGCACAGATGTGTAGATGAGTACTCTATAAAGCCATGCAGATGTGTAGATGAGTACTCTATAAAGCCATGCAGATGTGTAGATGAGTAATTTATGAAGCCATGCAGATGTGTAGATGAGTACTCTATAAAGCCATGCAGATGTGTAGATGAGCACCCTATGAAGCCATGTAGATGTTTAGATTAGCACCCTATGAAGCCATGCAGAAGTGTAGATTAGCATTCAATGAGGCCATCTGATAGCAGCTGAATGTGGACGAAACTTAAATATGTTATTTTTAATTAATTTTTGACAATATTGACGGTACACGCTTTGTTTTCTACTTTTAGTATTAAAATTTGAATTTGTATAATATCGACAAAGGAAATAGTATTTCCATTTATATTTTTTTTTAAACCCGCAAAATTCCATAGCTCTCAAATGAACTAACCTCCCCCCTCCCCTTCCCCTTACACACAGATGTGACCTTTCAGTTGACCACGAGACACACTGTGAACCCAGTGGGCTCGCGCAGGTTCGTGTGTAAACAAAAAAATTACATTGGACAGATGAACCGACATGATGGAAATGCCAGTAGAAGAAAGTGTCTAGAAATTAAAAAAGATAATAATGTTTCGAAAAAAAAAAATAATTAAAAAGCAAAACACCTTTTAAAATGACTTTATATCAACGATAAGTAGAATAAACAGAACAAAATAGTTTAATATTTTTATAATGCATTAGGCAACAAGCAGATTATGATAGTTTGAAATTTATCTCTCATATTATTACGGCATTTTTATGAACAAAATCAACATTCTTGATCTTGGCCTGTTAGAGGCTAAAGCGAGATGGTTCATTACTTTAAAATTACTTTACTCGGTGCCTTGTTTGTCTTTTAACAGGAATTAAACTGAGTGAGTTGAGACAAACGATTAATTTCAACCTCAAATAAAATAAAAATGTAAAAAAAAATATTTTTTTAAAATATTTAAAAACAAGAATTTGTTGAAAATGTAAAAAAGAGAGAATATTTATCGAAACAATTTTTTATGGCCTATTGAAACGAGGAATTACTACTGTTAGAAACAGTTAGATTTTGTTGTTTCTCGGTTTTTTTTTTATGAGTGACACTGAGTGACCAGCGAAGTCTTACTCACTATACTGTCTACACGTGATTATATAGTCATGATCAATAGTAGGTGTATGCTGATTTGACTTTCGGGCCCTGCAGCCACTACGGCTGGCAGGGGCCCAAATTAAGGGTCGCCAAGTTGTGAGTTGGAAAAAATAAATCAAAAATGAATTTTAGATGCAGATGGCACACAACGGAGATGTCACACTGGTATGAAGCCTCCAAATCTCACGCATTCAAATCTCGCGCGAACGAAACCTGCCGTGAGCCCGGTTAGCTCAGTCGGTAGAGCATCAGACTTTTAATCTGAGGGTCAAGGGTTCAAGTCCCTTATCGGGCGATAGCTTTTTATTTTTTAATAAAATATTATGCAAGCGAATTCCCTTAAACTTGTATCAGAAAATCTCCAAGCTGCATTTATATTAGGCATTCGTATTACCGGTAACAGCTCCATCCCCTGTGCACCATCAGACACGAACAATATATCGCATACGTTCTACACAACTAAACCATCTCCAGCAATCTCTATGCAATCTTTTTGGCGTTTGGTGGCAGGACAAAACTCGATACATAAGTCTTGTCAGAATCCACGTGTGCATACAAAAAGGACAATCTAGACGCGCAGGACATGTTGCCTGAATGTCGGGCAGTAGACGTGCATGAAATTTAAAAAAAGCAATTGTTATTTATTGATTTTAACCTGTGTGTAAATGAAATTTAAAAAAAAAGAATTTATCTTTTTAAAGTGGATTAAAAAAAAAAAATAACAAAGTGCCGATGTCCTTTTACAAAATGTCCTAGTGGAAAGTTTGAATTATTCCAATGTGTCCTCGGGTAGGTGTCCAACTATTAACTAATTAATTGTAGGATCCCTGGTGTGAATATTGACAGCGGTAGAATGTCTTATTATGTAACAAAATACTTTTTTTCATTATTTTCTTTCTTACATTTTTTTTCCTTTTTCTTTTTTTGTGTATTAATAATTTATACGTTCATATGTTTCAAGTAATAATTTCTGTGATTATAATTTCTAATAAAAATGTGAGTATTTTAATGAAATCTATGTTGTTTTTAAAATCAGAATGGTTATTTTCAGGAATTAAAACATACTTTATCAGACAACGCAAATATTAACAATGTGTGCTCTACTATAGCATTATAGCTCCCCCCTCTCCAACTTCACAATTTTAACTGCACATATTTTATATTTAATGTACTGAGTGAAAAAATGATGTTATGCGTGACGTGTGAATCGGGTAATTTATTGTTTTCTTTAACGGGAGGTGACTATTATCATAGTCAATAAAAAGCACCGGGTATGGTGCAGGGCTGTCTGTAGGGTGTAGGACAGTGTGTAGGACTATTGTTTAAATGCCGGCAGGTAGGATGTAGGACAGTCTGTAGGACTATTGTTTAAAGGCCGGCAGGTAGGAGTAGGACAGTCTGTAGGACTATTGTTTAAAGGCCGGCAGGTAGGGTGTAGGACAGTCTGTAGGACTATTGTTTAAAGGCCGACAGGTAGGAGTAGGACAGTCTGTAGGACTATTGTTTAAAGGCCGACAGGTAGGAGTCGGACAGTCTGTAGGACTATTGTTTAAAGGCCGGCAGGTAAGATGTAGTATTGTTTGTTGACCCATTTCTTAAGATAACCGAACCCGGTGTATAAAAAGACTTCACCCGGTTATGCTATAGTATAACATTCGTTATGGCAAGTATACAAGCAAATTCTCTTATCTAAACACCATAGCGCTAAATAGCTTTGACCTTTACAATTGTAGAGCCATAGCACTAATTAGCTTTGACCATTACACCCGTATCACCATAGCACTAAATTGCTTTGCCCATTACACCTGTAGCACCATAGCCCCAATAGCTTTGATCATCACAATTGTAACACCATAGCAAGGACTAAAAAGCGTTTACCATTACAATTGAAGCACCATAGCGTAAATATCGATGACCATCACAATTGTAGCACCATACCACTAAATAGCGTTGACCATCACATCTTTTACACCATAGCACTAAAAAATAGTCCACAGAATTTCCTATTCATTGCGGTCCTCTACTTTCCTTTCCAATTCTTTCCAAATGTATCCCATATTCTGCGTGTCTGCCTCTAGCTCGCGTCTCCGTGTATTCTTTGTCCTTCGCCAATTTATTTATTTTTTAGATCATAGATGATCCTGATAGGAATACCAAAATTGTGTTAGTTAAAAAATAAAGTCAATATCTGATCGAGGTAGTTATATATAGTATTACTTGATTGGAGATTTCTGCCATACGGTCACACTATCGAGTATCGACTGATCGTTGCTAAACCACTGGCCTCGAAGACAGTCACACTATCGAACTATCACAGGTGTACTATATAAACACAAGCCCAGGACAAGACTTCCTAGCTTTATATTTTAAATTTATTCAGGCTCCTGAAACGCTAGAGGCTGGGTGGTTTGCATGACATTGTGTCTGTTATGTTGTCTGCTGATGAAGACTTCTACTTCTAATTCTACATCTACTTCTCCCTCTAATTCTACATTTACCTCTAATTCTACTTTTGTTTCTACTTCTAATTCTATTTCTCATTCTAATTTTACTTCTAATCCTAATGTCCGTTTGATTGTCCTTTGAAGTTTTCACATAACCTGCTCTACTAGTTCTTTAAAAAAAAATTTGAAGATTGTAAAATTAAAAGGATGAATCGTGTAGGCAAACAAATTTTTTGTTCTCTTAAAAAAATATTATGTTAAAAATTTTAATCGCTTAAATGACACTAGATCTAATTAAAGTTCATTCAAACAATTCTCTTGCACCACTGTAGACAACTGTAGACTCGTAAAAAGAAATGAATTCAATGACAAGATGTTCTACAAAAATTATAACTTAGCCGAAGATGATCTATACCAGTGGTTCTCAACCTCCTAATGCCGCGACCCTGTAATACAATTCCTCAAGGGGTGGTGCCCCCCCCCCCCTTAACCATACAATTATTTTCGTTGCTACGTCATCAATATCTGTTTTCCGATGATCTTAGGCGACTCCGGTGTCAGGGTCTTTCGACGCCCAAAGGGGTCGCGACCCACAGGTTGAGAAACGCTGCTCTATGACCAGTGGTGAGACACAGTTGATAAGACTATGATGAACACCAATGACGATATTTTTGGGCACTCGAAACCTTTAACAATATGGGATTCCATATAACCGTTAACATTTGGACTTAGAAAACACAATAGGTTATATGTGAAGTGATGGATCTAAGCCTAGCTTGGCAGCAACACACTTCCTTACTCAAATATCATTGGATTTAAAATGAATACTCTCTAATCCATTCAAGGCCAGTCTAGACTTTTCCAGAAAGTTCCATAATTTAAAAAAAACGCTTATCACTGGCAATTTTGAACTTATTTTAGTGGGAACACATTTAAATTTTAACTTTATTATTTATCTGACTGATTTTTAATGGGCCTTCATCTCAGGCAAACTAATTCGGTACAATTATAGAATGGGCCCCAGCTGGTGCCCCTCTTTTAACTTAGATGTACTATAATTATTTAGTTGTACAATTTTTGAAAAATTGGAAATGGGATCCAATCGGGATCTCAATTAGGTAAGAATCCCACAGGGATCGGGATCACATTGAGATATGGGATACCATTTGGAAAAGGGATGTTCGGCATCCCATTTGGAACGGGGTCCCAAACAGGATCCAAATCGTGTCGAAATCCCAAATAAGATATGAAATGTTATCCCGTCCCAATTGGGATCGGTATCCCAATTGGGTAGGTATAACAATGAGATCCAAATGGGATCGGAAAACCGATATGTCTGAGAGTTCGCGCCCTGTCTCCGAACGAATTAGGAAAACAATCTTTAAAATCTTGTAAACAGTGACAAATCAATTTTCTGGTAAGAGTACGCCAAGCCTAAAAGCCAAAGGAATAAAGGCAACAGCAGGTTAAGACGGTGGAAAAAAAATCAACATTTATTCGAGTGAGATATTACAACAATATGTCGTCGTGGCCGAGTGGTTAAGGCGATGGACTTGAAATCCATTGGGATCTTCCCGCGTAGGTTCGAATCCTGCCGACGACGCTAATTCTTTTAATTTTATGATTGAAATTTCGGATTAAATGATTAATTTTTAATTGTGGCTGCTAAATAAAAATGTTTTTAAAAATTATCTATAAATTAAGAAAGTTTCGAAAGTGAAATTTCATTAAATCACACAAAGTAGAATTTTTGTTTTCCTTCTACAAATAGATTCCACAAAGAAATACTCTGCAGCAATGTAAACAAGCTTTCTATTAAGCCATCGAATTTGAATGTGGACTTACTAAAACATGTCTATTTTTATTTGATTGTTGACAATATTTTCAGCAAAGACTTTTATGGCTACTATTTTAGCATTAATATTTGAATCTATACATTTTTTTTTAAATTTTCGTCAAAGGAAGTATTATTCACAATTTTTTTTAAAATTCCCACTATTGATTGATTTGAGTACTTGCATAGCGCTCATTTCCATGCTATGGTAGCATGCTCACGGCGCTCCGATGTGCGAAAATGTTCGAGGGGTCTCTCTGCTGCCTGTTAGGCGCACGTGAACTCTTTTCATAGCGAGACAGATGACTGCGCATGACTGCGCATTAAAGAGCGCAATGGTGACATCGCCAGTCTTTTGATGCACTATCTTTGTGGGAGCTGAGTGTCGAGATCCCATCTTTCTTCTTCCACACGAAAAACTCCTGCAGTTTTCTTTTTTTATTAAACAAAGTGTTCGACATCATGTAAGAATTTCACTATCAAGGAGAAAGCTATATCAGGGGTACACAAGCTGACGCAGTCTAGTCGATGAGTCGTGAAGGCGGGGCAATTCTTTCAACTTTATTTCTCAGACTGTCAAAACAACTTGAGTGATTGCTACACTTGTGAGAGAAACATTCAAAAAGGAGACATTCTGGATATACATCACTGCTGAAGCGACTCGTGAACCGGAAGTATTTGTTAATTGCGTTTATTGTTTTTGTTTATTTTAATCAAGAAATAGAATAGAAAAACAGAATAAGTCCACAGAATAAGTCCACAGAATAAGTCCACAGAATAAGTCCACAGAATAAGTCCACAGAATAAGTCCACAGAATAAGTCCACAGAATAAGTCCACAGAATAAGTCCACAGAATAAGTCCACAGAATAAGTCCACAGAATAAGTCCATAGAATAAGTCCACAGAATAAGTCCACAGAATAAGTCCACAGAATAAGTCCACCAATTCTTAGTTATTTTCGAAATAAATTATATTCATGCGTCCAGGAGACTTTCAGATACAAACATATCGAACTAACCAGGAATAAAATTTGCGAGAAACATTCCAAAAATGAGAAATTGTGGAGAGGTTTCACGACAGCCTGTCAAGCGCTCGTGAACCGGAAGATGGAGATATGGGATCCCATTTGACCTACCCAGTCCTACAGCTATCATATGACCTACCCAATCTTACAGCTATCATATGACCTACCCAATCCTACAGCTATCATATGACCTTCCCAATCCTACAGCTATCATATGACCTACCCAATCTTACAGCTATCATATGACCTACCCAATCCTACAGCTATCATATGACCTTCCCAATCCTACAGCTATCATATGACCTACCCAATCCTACAGCTATCATATGACCTTCCCAATCCTACAGCTATCATATGACCTACCCAATCCTACAGCTATCATATGACCTACCCAGTCCTCCTCCCTCACTACGCCCCCCCCCCCCCCATTCCAACTTTTTTTCTCCCGCAGTTCACTGAGTGAAGCAGACGCGATGTTGACACTGCTCAGATGTGAACTGTCAGGTGACCACGAGACAGGCCTTGAACCGAGCGAACTCGCCCCAGTCACGTGTGTAAACAAAAACAAAATACGCTGGACAGGCAGACAGACAAGATGGGAATACAGTAGAAAGTCTTGAAAAATAATAATAAATATTTCCAACAACTTTCTATCGAAAAGGAGTTTAAGGCACTAAAACTGCATCACGCAACTGCAGGCTATAACATTTTCAGATAGTATACAAGTTTACTTATCGTATTATTAGTAGCATCAACAATCTTGATGGAGTATATTGGCTAACTGGCTAACTACAGGTTGTATCTAGATTGTTCTCTTGGATTTAAAAAAACATAATTTATTTGGTGACGCGTATTGCATTTTACAAGGAAAGTTCAGTTAACATTCGTCAAAATTAGTTCTAAAATATTAAAATCCGTTCAAAATGTAGAGAAGAGAATTTATCTGAAAACTTTTGACATTTTGATTTCTATTGTCTAAGCAAAACTTTTCATAAAATATTTAGCACATTTAAATAATGTTTTTGATGTTCAACCTTGAAATATTTCTAAAAATTTGATTTGTTGTTTTCTCTCTGCATGCTTTTGCGGGTGTTAGTGTTAGGGTAATCCCTATATTAATTATTATATACTATATAATACATAAACTGACACGCAGATTCGTGATGAGACCTATAGTGGGCGTATGTGTATGTGGACCTGACTTGTGGGTCCTGCAGCCACTACGGATAGTGGGGGCTTAAGTTAAGGGTTCCCAAGTTGTGATGATGAACAAATAAATGAACAATCAACTTTGAATGCAAAGGCAGAACGCACACAGCTAAAATTTCATATTTAATTTGTGTGGAGAATGCAAATCTCACTCGACCAAACCGTGTGTATGAGCCCGGTTAGCTCAGTCGGTAGAGCATCAGACTTTTAATCTGAGGGTCAAGGGTTCAAGTCCCTTATCGGGCGGTTCTGTTTTTATTTTTTAAATATGTATCAGTACCCGATCTTTTTCCTTCCATTACCTGTTTGACAAATGTACGGAGAGGGATGGTACTCTTATTTTCTTTATAGAGGACAAGTGTAATGAATGGTCTAAAGTCTAAAAGATGTATTTTTGGCAAACATATTTTCCTTCAACTTTTATCTTACGAGAGAAATTCTATGTGAAAACAAGAACCATGCTATGTGAAAAAAGTGTTTCGTATTTTTCAGGTAAGTTTATAAAAGTATCAACAATCTTTTGGAACTTAATCACATTGTGCACATTCTCCTAATTTGTTTGATTGCTTCATCTCCTAAACTTGCTAGTCTGTACTAAACTTAGTAATGGTTTACAAAGTAGCATTGGATTATCATACAAAATTCATACTTAATATACAAGGATTCAACATAACAACAGCATGAACGTACCTTGAATTGATTAGTTAACACTTTTAAAAGAACTAAAAGTATTTTTTAAAACATTAGACCCCAATGAGGATTGAACTCATGACCCCTGGTTTACAAGACCAGTGCTCTAACCACTGAGCTATGGAGGCTGTTAGCGTGTAACAAAATGACAAGAATATTCTCTAAACAAAATTGCCACAATGTCTTGACTTCATCGATAAATGACAGAGGCGTATGTTATATAGCTTAATTCCCCCCACCCAGCCCTTTCAACAAATCCCACCAAAAATTATTAATGTTAAAGTATGACAACGTAAGCTTTTGTTACTTGAGAGATGTAAAATATTGTATGCATTTTTATTTCCACCTCTCTGTTACAAATAACAACAAATGAAATTGTTTGGAATATACCTGATGTTTGTTACAAAAACTTACTAATATTTAATGTAAATTTTGCGATTACTTGCAACGCCTTTTGCATAACCTGACAAGAAAATTATCGACTGGCGCCATATGGTTGACATCTTGACAGGCGTCATATGGTTGCCATCGACCATTTCTGTGGATTATTTAAACTACTGATAAGATGTTGATGAGACTAAATGTATTGAGCATCGGGAAAATCTGTCCATGTCAACAAAAGTACAATCGATATACAAATAAAAGTTATGTTTCTAGCGTTTTACTAGCAGTGATCTTGAATGGGATGTATAGGGAGTCCAGTGAGACGCTAATATTGTGTTTAGACGGGAAATAAACGGCTAAAAATAGCTCACTTGTAGCTAAACCCCCACTTAACCTTGAGCCTTAAATGTTGTGTTATGCCCTCCTACAATATGTTACACGTGGGCTCTAAATGTTAGATATTTGCAAAGAATGCAAAATGGAAGATAGTTCGTTCAAAGTTTTTTTCAACGTAGTTGTCATAAAGCTCTGCTTACGACTTTACAAAACAGCCACAAATTTAGTAAGTGAGAGTCTAATATCTTGATCCTTAATTGATCAGGATGGCTTCAATGATGTCTTTGCAGATCATTGTAAAAAGGTTGGGAGGGAATGCGATATATAATAATAATAATAAATTTCATATAAAATACGTGCTTTATGCTTAATTAAGGCTCAAAGCGCTAAAAAAACCCCGCAACAATACATATCTACATACAAGCCTATGGACAAACAAGCCAATATACATCGAGGAATATGAGCAAGCTCATTTAAAACAAGAAGGTAGACTACATCACCCCAGCAGGTGAGTTCGAAAAAGACGTTTTTTCAAATCAGTTTTGAAAGACTGCAGTGTCTGGCTGCTTCTGAGAGCGACAGGAGGGCAGTTCCAGCTTCTTGGTCCAGGAAAAGCGAAAGTGCGCCTTCCGATGTCTCAAGGTGGGCTCGCGGTATCCAGAGTTTGCCACTATCGGTTGAACGTAGTGATCTAGTGGGTGCATAAGGCGTCATGGGCGCTTTGAGATAAGACGGCGCCAGGTCATGCAAGCAGCGGTAGCACCGAGTTGCAATTTTGTACTATATGCGAGCGTGGACCAGCAGTCAATGCAGCTCTCTCAGATATCACAAAATTGGTATTATGTGAGGCGATGCATTAAAAATTCCTCTCCGGGTGAGGCAGCGCGCTGTACCCATTTCAGCTACTGGGCCACAGCTTTCAGCGAGATCGACCTACGGGTAGCTTGGTGTTATGTAGGTGACGTTTTTTTTTACTGCACGCTTTCCCTAATTTCCCCATGCATGACCTCTTGTAGTCAGCACACCCGAGGCCGTATTTGGGTGCGGCAAGCGAAAGTTAACCTTGTTTATAACAAAGCTTAGTATTGTCCGTTCCAGTCAGAAAATAATAGAATAATCTAGATTAAACTGGAAGGCAAAACAATGTATACGGCGTTTCTGGAAATCGTTTGAAACTGAGTATAAAAGGAAGAAGATTGCATGACGAGAGATATCCTTTATCACGACACTGGGAGCGTGGGTTTTTATTGTACTACTAGACAGTGCTTTGTTGTGTGTAGATTTTCCTTCATTGTACAACTTTTGCTCATTGTATTGTTTATTAACACAGTACCGGTACCAACCGAACTGTAAGTTAATAATTTTAGTCATTTCTCTTGCTTTTGTAATTCATTGAAATTGACACATTAAAACTTATTACTTGTAATTAGCCCTGGCTTTGAAAATCGTATGATTTGTTATTGTATTTAAACTTTGGTATCGTCCTTTGTTATGGACTGTTTTTGAAACGAGCTATAGTCTTAAATAAGAGATAAAATTCTCCATTACTAACAGTTCGTAATACTTGGCTCGCATATTAGTATATTTATTTTTAATGCAATCGTCTCAAAAAAGTTTTAAGGCTATTTTGTAGTTATTGTTTGGTGTCGTAATGACGCCATCCTGCGCGGGACGAGAGAGTCTCACTCTTGTTCCATCCCGAGTGTACAAGAGATGGGACCAAGAACCTTAAGAGTGATACGAGGACATTCAGGAGAACTTGGGCTTTAACACCAAGATATGTGACGTTTTCAAGGCAATGTTTCTCGGCATTCTTTTACTTTCTTTCCTTTAAGAACTGAATCTTTTTCATGAATATTTATGAGGATGTCATGTGTTTTAGGAGGACAGCTAAAGCAAAGATGGAGAGAGAGCGTGAGAGATAAAGAGAGAGAGAGAGAGAGAGAGAGAGAGAGAGAGGGGGGGAGAGAGCGAAAGAGAGAGAGAGAGAGAGAAAAATACACATAAAATTAAACATTTATTTTTAAAATTCAATAGCATGCTGGGATAGTTATTTAATAGCTTCGAATAAGGGTCCAGATTTATACACGACTGACATACTACATCCTTATTATCAATGTATCTTAACCGCCTTAATAAAAAATATCATCCTATTTAAAAATGGGTCCTTGTGTCTAATTCAATCAATAATTAACTTCACTAAAGGTTGCATTTACTTTATCTTTCTTGTGAGGCTTTAAAAGGAGGCGTCGTCGGCAGGATTCGAACCTACGCGGGAAGATCCCAATGGATTTCAAGTCCATCGCCTTAACCAGTCGGCCACGACGACTTATTGCATTACCAAACACAACACATTACAACCGTTAAAAATACTCCACCAACAGTTTTAGCGGACTGTTGCCGTTAATCCGCCGTGCTGGTTAAACTTCCAGTTATTGATATCGTCATCGATACATGATAACGTTAATTTGGTTTTGATCAAACGATATTCGTCTTTTTATGTAGAGCGTGGATCGGGAACTATTCACACTAAACCAATTAACAAAGATTGTTGCACATGTAAGGCACGTCCGACATAAGACACCTTGTATTTGAACTTCTTTTCCTATATACCAGTGGTCGGCAAATGGCGGTTCGCGAGCCGCATGCGGCTCTTTAGCGACCTGAGTGAGGCTCGGCCAGTCGGAAACAAATCTGATTTGACTCCGAAAAACATGGTTCTCGTCAGGTCCTTGAAAATAAATTTGTATCTCAAATTTTTTTTAAACGTCCTGCTTCCGAGTGCTGCTGATTTTTGGCTATTTTGACTAATGACTAATGAGTTGTCCGACCACTGCCTTATACCATTTTAGCTCTTAATCTAATTGGTGAAGTAGTCTTGTCCTCAACGTTACCGCTGGCAAATTTAAAAAAAAAATCGCTACTTTAATTTGAGATTTCTATACACATAATTCACGGTGCCCGGCTCCAAGTGTCTTGGTGCCCGACTCCAAGTGTCTTGGTGCCCGACTCCAAGTGTCTTGTTGCCCGACTCCAAAGGTCTTGGTGCCCGACTCCAAGTGTCTTGGTGCCCGCCTCCAAGTGTCTTGGTGCCCGACTCCACGTGTCTTGGTGCCCGACTCAGGGTGTCTTGGTGCCCGACTCCAAGTGTCTTAGTGCCCGACTCCAAATGTCTTGCTGCCCGGCTCTAACTGTCTTGGTATTGCAGATAGTAAGCTTGCCGTGACATGACAGTCATACCTTGCTGTTCTCTTGATTAACTTAAGCTTTAATGAAGCTGCGGCGAAGATAGTCCTTGTTGTATTTCAACGGCATCCGTTTCCACTGTGCACCGCCTACAACTGAGTCCATTAAAGGCAATGAAATCTGAATTGCTTTCCCTAAATTTATAGAAAGTACTGCCACACGGACACATAAAAATACGTCTTTTTTGTTTTTTTTTTGTGTGCGCCCTTTACCTGGGATTGTATCGTTTAATTCACCATTAATAATTAAGGTCCTATCTGAAGACGATTTTACAAGGCTTTTTTCCCCACATCAGAAATAACACAGTTTGCCTACACTTACTCCATCAAAAAGTCCTTCACGATTGCAACTCATTTGATTTTACGTGGAAGTTAAATACTTGAGTATGAGTGATGTACTATTTAACTGATGTTGGAAAGTCCTAAGCGCAACTTTAGGAATATTCGCTATGTGTCAAGCAACTTTAGTATATTGTGTCTAGACAAGCCGTCTATGCCACTTAGAACTCCCAGTCAGGAGGCGATAATTAAGGGTGGCACGGAAGGTAATTAAGATAACTCTTCATCATCCGCTAATCGCCTCCAGACGATCACCAGGAGTTAAAGATGGGCGGGCGGCCCAAAAACCGCCCTGTGACCGGACCGCGAACTTTCCCCCGCGGTTCCCAAAATAATGATCTCATATTGCATTAGGTGACCTCAGTGATAGGGTTTGGGGACTGCGCGAGCCTCGTCTTCGGACTCGCCGTCTGCTTATTCATATTTTGACGGATTACTTCCCTTCGCCTGCTGACGACGTGGCGCGAGCTCCAATTGTCACGTGACAGATTAAGATGGAGCTGCAGCGTCACCATCCCTCATCATATGTAGCCATTCATCTCCAGCTGCTAAAAAGCGGTGGCTCTTTCTGGGTTTGGCTCCTACTCTGATAAACACATGGCCGGGCCTGAATTTCATGCTTAAAAAAAACACTCACACACTAGGATGCGCACTGGACGTAAGCCCAGCGTAATGGAGGTTTGTAGTGAGTAGACCAGGAAGACATTTGTCAAGAACACCGATCGAATGAGGCACATTATGGACAACAGTGGTCAATGTCTCATAATATAAGAAAATTATATGTTAAATGCCCTATTTAAACTCGCTGGATTGCGCAAGGTTGTTATCTTCACTCTAAGCGCTTTAAGCTGAACTAGTCAGAGGCATATCAAAAAGGTGGGGGGGGGGGGGGGCAATCGGGGACAGATGTACCCAGCCGCAAGGCTAGTCAGGGCGCCAAAATGGGGTTTGATGGTATTTTTATTAATGAAAAATATTTGTTTCAGGGTTAATCCGGGCGTAAAAATGGGAATATTGTCTCCGGGTGCCTAACAGTCTGGCTACACCGCTGTTGTATAAAAAGGACGATATTCATTTATCGTGCTGGATGTCATTACTTTTGACCGGTGCAGTGGCGTAGCTAGGGGTTAGATTTTTGCTGTTCCACCTTACGAAAAAAATCTGAGTTTGACTGAAACTGGCATTTCCCAAGATATAGAAAAAAGTGCCCCCCCCCCAGGCCCCCTCCCGTGAACCGTTGTTTTTCCTTTCAATTTAACTTTTCCTTTTCTCTATCCAACAACCCCCAAAATAGAGTAGCTTGGGTCAGAGGCGTAGTGAGGGGGGCAAGGGGGGAATCATGCACCGGGCGCTACTCACAAAGGGGCGCCAAATGGTATACTTTACTATAATTTTGTATGGTCTTCGAATAGGGGAGGGGGCGCTAAAAAGGTATTGGGGGGCGCTAAAAAGGTATTGTGCCCCGGGCGCGAGTTAAGCTCGCTACGCCACTGGCTTGGATAGTTTCTCTGGAATTTCAAACAATTATAATTTTTTTCAGAAAAGTTACAAACTAATGAGCAAGTGTTGCCGATAGTAAAACTCTTTTATTGAATTTAACATATCTCCCCATAATCCGAGGATTGTTATTTAAACCTACGACTTTAACAAAAGAAACATCGACAACGAAGTAACAACAAAAAAAAAAAAAAATAAAAAAAAAAAATGGAATTGATTTTAAAATCGAAAACCCTTGTTCAAAATAAATTTGTTAAAAATGCTTCCGACTCCTCTTATCAAAGAAATTTCATTTTCAAAGGAAATTCATTAAAATGGGGGAACATTATGTAACTGGACTAGTAGACACATGGTGCCCTTATAAGTGCCAGGGCCTGGTCAACTGCCTGATATGTCCACGCCTTTAGATCAGCGGTTCTCAACCTGTGGGCCGCGACCCCTTTGGGGTTCGAACGACCCTTTCCCAGGGGTCGCGTAAGACCATCGGAAAACACATATAAGCTCAAGTTAATAAGTAGCAACGAAAATTTTTTTTTTTGTGGTCGGGGGTCGCCACAACATAAGGAACTGTATTGAAGGGTCGCGGTATTAGAAAGGTTGAGAACCGCTACCTGAGACGGAAGATTCGTTTTAACTCCGCCAATAGGAGTCAACATGTGGTGCGATACCTCTGCTTTGCTTTAAAATATAGAGCATGAAAAACTCGGCCTGCTAAAGAGGAATGGAGAATAGAACGAAACAATTAAAACTATATTAATAAACAGATAGTCGCAGGGTCAAAGGTCAATATTCAAATGCAATTCGACAATTAATTAATTGATTGATGGACTTTTATTTAGGGAAAGAAGGCAAAAAAAGGGGGGAGGCGGAAAACCATTTGAACGGGCGAAATCGCAAAAGTGCATCCGTCCATTGAGGGGAAGGGGGGTATGCCAAGTTTTGAGTTGAGTAATGACGTCAGGGTCACGTGGTCACGCGATTCAAATTGCGATCATTTCCTTTGCACGGTCTTTCAGCTGGACGGCGTTCGCAGAGCTTCACATGCCATGGACAGATGAAATAGCTTGCCTGTCCCTTGGCTACTGTCGTAAGCCGTTTTCTGGTTCTTGGCTTTCAGTAGGTTGACACGAAAAGTCAGGAAAGTCTATGATCAGATACACTTTTATGACTTATAACTTTTGTATATCATAGAGACTGAACAAAAATCTCAGAGTAAGAATGACGACGTTTGCATCTTTTCTCAACACATTGAAACTCCTAATCTGAAGTAGGCTTATAGTAAGGGTGAACCAAGTCCCACGGCTCAACTGGGGTTAATCACACCGCCGTTATGGCATATGGCATATGTGTAGGCCAATATTTAGCCACCACCACTTGTCTTCCCCTCTTAGCATGGCCCTGATATTGACGTCATTGTGTAAATGTGCTGTGTCATCCCTTACCCACCCCTCCCTGGCTGGGAAAAGGTTGTTTGCGTGCTATTTGTCTCAAAGAATGCAATCTGGTGACGCAATTTTCTAGAATTTCTTTACTAGATGGTCATGATGTAATCCCTATATATTGGCCGGCAACTTTCCTGGCCGAGATAGAGATTGTCTATACATTTCCTATAGCATATAGGATATGTTATATAATTGCATTGTTGTACTCTTTATTTTCATTGACGATGTGTGTTTGAATGTCTATAAAGGAGTATACCGTATACCTTTTCGCTAGCTTTGCTGTAACTGTAAGCTGATATTATTTGTTTATTGTTTTGTATCCGTATATTTAAACTTTTAAATCGTATTCAAATTAAATGAAAGAATCAACTTTTACTCGGTCAGTATCACGTGCTTTGTATATTTATAAATATAAAATGTTCTAACTCAACGGTAACCCATCTACACTCTATTTTAATGGACCCTCAAATTTGCAATGCGTCTGTCGGCTATGATGTGAGCCCGGTTAGCTCAGTCGGTAGAGCATCAGACTTTTAATCTGAGGGTCAAGGGTTCAAGTCCCTTATCGGGCGGTATCCATTTTGTTTTTCTTTTTAAAATGTCCTTTAGCTCGTGTTTTTCTTTCTGCCTCGGTGGCAAAATCTTCTGACGGCTAATTTATTGACCCACTTCCAGTCATCGCATCGACTCGATGACAACAAATTAGTTCTATCACCATACACCCAAAATACCTAGAACTCTTTTTTTCCCCCAAGGTAAAGTTGAAGGAAATATGATGCCACTCATTTCGAGAAATAAAATTCTCGATAACTGCGTTAAATGAGATTTAATAAAATATTAAATATGTCTTTAAACGAAACAAATATAAAACAATAAACTTCTAGTTTTTAATGTAACTTTTTTCTTATTAAAAACATAATTTTGAAGAAAAATATTGTTTGAAACAAAAATTGACTTTAAAAATAAATGAATTATAAATTGCAATTTAATGAACTAATTGTTGAACTTTATTATTCAAAACTATATAAACGAATAGCTGGTTAATAATATGTTAAGGTTTCTTAAGTACAAATTGGGTTTTTAAAATCTTTGTAATTATCATATAAACATATTTTTGAACAACAGAGATCTACGTGTAGGGTGTAAAAATAATATAATATTGATACATACAATTACATTTAGTATATGAATGGTTTATGAAAAATAATCTTTATAGTTTTATTTAGCCTAAAAATCTAGAATCAAAGATTTTCAAAAATATATAAGTACATCGAGCAACCTTTAGTAATACTTGATAAACAATTAATAAACTTCGTGTTTGTCAAGAACAGTTGAAAAAGTCTGTCTTAGATGACTGAGTTCCGCAATGCCTTTGACTAGTGAAATATTTCCTATTGTGTTATACGATTAAATCATTTAATATCAGTTGGAAATTTTAATTAAACTTATTGAACTCGTAATTAGTTTTAAAATTATTTTACTCAATTTCTTCATCCAATTGTAAAATTTCTTAACAGAAAGACCTTAACGTAACCAAGCAGCCAGCCAAATGAAATAACATGCAACGACCTCTTGTATTTCTCGGGTGAAAATGAAGTGCCCGTGGTTTTTGGTTGCTCCTTTTGTAGTTCTCTCCCCTTTACTGACACTGAGCCAGACGGAAGAATTGCAACTTGTGCACACGTCGTTATGAAAATAAATGAGTCTACAAAAATATTGGCCACTGTCTTCAACCATTGTGTCCATCACTGTAAGAGTCACATTAGTGGTGAATCTGTCGTCAGTACGGTTTTCACTGTGAAAAGATGCCTTCCAGTTTCTTCCAGAGGGTATTTCCGTTTCATAATCATCTCGTCGTGGATAGTCATCCATAATGTAAGCAAAAGCAGTCAAGTTTGATCTAGACTTGGGGGTTGTCTTCAGTATTGTTACGAGCTCAAATCCCTTGACATTTTCGGGAATGCCATCGCATCGAAGGTGATCGCAGACGATTGTGAAGGGCTCTCCCTCGACCACCGTTGTCTTGTCCAAAATGGGAAGCGCACATTGAACAGATCTGCAGCAAAACAATATGTAGAAATATGCAATTAATTTCATTTTGAAATCATAATTTCTTGTTGCCTTCTGATGAGGTTGATGTGCTTCAGAACTACAATGCGTGCTGGCGTGCTGGCGTGTTCGCACAAATGCGTTTGGTGCGTAATAGTTTCTTGTGTTTTTCCGAAATAGTTGGTGAAATAAATCTGCGGTGTAAAAGCAGGTGGGTCAATAGAATATTAACATTAATTACATAATAGAAAAAATGCATATAATGTGTTGTTTATTAGATACTGTATTAATTTATTACAACTTGTGTTCCTTATTATCAATTACATAAAAAATTTGTAATGTAAAAATGTCACAAAGATATGACAAGGCGGTGTCAGCAAATGAAAAATATAAACTTAACACTTTGAATCGTATAACATTATTTAATATAGCTCTGTCACAACGCATTTAAAATTTGTGGAAAGGGGGGGGGGGGGAAATGACTCGGTAACTAGTGCCCCACTTGTCGACTAGTGCTACGATGCCTCTGACAACCCCATTCGGGGTCTAGTACCCAGATACCACCACCAGGAGACGAGTGTCCAGATGCCCCCAGCAGCCCAAGTGTTTTATTTTTAACGATTTATCCATTACAATATATCGATTTTAGGTTTTTCCTGTTGTCTGCGCCTTGTATTGTAAGTCTAAATGTACAGGTGACTTATTATGCTATCTTTTCTTGTCCTAATATTTGGACACCCATATTCTTCCTCTTTCTCTATCTCCGTCGCTATTTCTATCACACTCTTTCTTGGTATGTGTGTGTGTGTCTCGCTCATGTCTCCTCTCTCGCACTCACACACTTTCTCCCCCCCCCCCAATCGCTTTATCGCCCCCCTTGCTCTCTCTTGCTCTCTCTATCAACCACATTGCCCTAACCGAAACGTTTCTACTCTCTGTTTGCCAGTGTTCTCCCCTTTTTTGTCGCCAGTCGCCTCCCCTTTCAATCTCAAGCCTCGAACCACAAAACGTGAAAAAAGGAGTTTGTCCCGGTGGGTCCAATTAGCGATCTAGCGCGAGGATATGACGAAATGCACCATGTGCGCATGCGTTAATGAAAGGGTCGTCTCTCCTCCCTGTCATCTGCCTTCCGTTGATTCCTGAACTCTCGGTTTGGGGCCTAATCTCTGGCCTGGTAGAGTTGATTCACGTAAAAACTAATCACACACTGCCTCTAAAAGTTCATTAGAGCATTTCCTTCCCCCCACACCCCTCCATTCATGCCACTCAAATGGGTACACACACATTATCCCCCCCCCCCCCAAAATCTCACATTCGTTTCATTTTACATAACATCCCACAAGGAGGGATAACTTAAAATTATTTCAGTGTCTTAGCCTAGTCTACTTGAGTTATTTGTGTATTATCTGTGTGTAAGAGCAGGGTCATCTACCCCCCCCCCCCCGAGTGGTTGAAGCAACCCCCCCCCCCCAATTCTACCCACCCCCACTCTCAGAGCTTTGACCCTGGTAAATGTTGTCATATGGCCAGTGTAGGTGATGCCAGCCATGGTACTGGTGATACCAGTCATGGTACTGGTGATGCCAGTCATGGTACTGGTGATGCCAGTCATGGTACTTAAGTTTTAATGTAGTAAATAATACAAAAAAATTAACGTTAAAAAATAAAAACAAAATATTGTCGACTAATCAATAATCATTTATTCAGGAAATAAAATGATTAAACCCGTGATTATTATAAAAAGGTGAATTTCAGCTGTCCTTATTATTTTTAATTTAGATTGTATAATTCTAGCAATTGTTATATAGATCGTGCGTTCGGGTGGATTTTGTAGTCTTAACTCGTGTCGTTACTTACTTGAGGGTTTGAGTTCATACTACTCTCAACGCCGGCCTTTAGGGTGTGCTACCTGTGCCCTCGCACAGGGCGCCATGGCCATTGGGGCGCCTGGTGCGCCCAGTAAATATTTAAATTCACTTAGTTTATTATAGTGAAGTGTGAACCTCGCGTCTGGGATCGACATAATGTGTGAGCGTAAATAAAAATCAGGGTTCTTGAATTCATTTGATACTTGGGAGATTAGGACTACTGTGGTTACTCCTTTAACAAAAAGGCGCCGATAGTCCCTACCTCAAAGGGGCAGATTATGGACGACCCCCAAAAGGTGGTAGCACCCCAGAGAAAAGGCTAGAAAAAATAGAATATCATCGGGAAGTTAATTGTTCATATTGTCCACGATAGGATAATTGTTCATATTGTCCACGATAGGATAATTGTTCATATTGTCCACGATAGGATAATTGTTCATATTGTCCACGATAGGATAATTGTTCATATTGTCCACGATAGGATAATTGTTCATATTGTCCACGATAGGATAATTGTTCATATTGTCCACGATAGGATAATTGTTCATATTGTCCACGATAGGATAATTGTTCATATTGTTCACGATAGGATAATTGTTCATATTGTCCACGATAGGATAATTGTTCATATTGTCCACGATAGGATAATTGTTCATATTGTCCACGATAGGATAATTGTTCATATTGTCCACGATACGATAATTGTTCATATTGTCCACGATAGGATAATTGTTCATATTGTCTACGATAGGATAATTGTTCATATTGTCCACGATAGGATAATTGTTCATATTGTCTACGATAGGATAATTGTTCATATTGTCCACGATAGGATAATTGTTCATATTGTCTACGATAGGATAATTGTTCATATTGTCCACGATAGGATAATGGTTCATAATGCCTACGGTTGGATAATTGTTCATACTGTCCACGGTAGGATAATTGTTCATACTGTCTACGGTAGGCTAATTGTTCATACTTCTTACGGTAGGCTAATTGTTCATACTTCCTATGGTAGGCTAATTGTTCATACTTCCTATGGTAGGCTAATTGTTCATACTTCCTACGGTAGGCTAATTGTGCATACTTCCTATGGTAGGTTAATTGTTCATACTGTACAAAAACTAGTTAAGACATCCAATTTTTTTGTTCATTGTTTGTTTTAAAAAACAACCTAGTTAATAAACCCATTACCTAATCCCCAGTTATTTCCATGCACAAATTTTTATGATCATGTACGTAAAAAGGGCGCAAAAGTTAAGCTTTCTCAAGGCTCCAAGAAACGTAGGTTTGGCCTGTATAGATTGCAACCAAAAGAGGGAGACTTTTTCAACTCTACAGCCGAAATGTTTATAAAAAGAAATTTTTTGACTCCAATCCGTTATCCGGATCCGCATAGTCAGTCGCAGTCTTAAAATGCATTGGTGACGTCACGTTGTCATAATGTTGTGGTGGTTTTCAGCTGATGACACTTCCGTTATGGCGACCGAGATCGCCCGAGACATGTGCAAGGGGGAGATAATTAGTAATCACACGTGAAGTGAGAGTATTATCCCCTGTTAAGATGGGTGACACCGCCTAAGCTGGATGACGCACATCTTGTACCATCTTCCTAATGCAAGTATTTATTCTACGTATCCTCTCTCTTGTTGCCACCTCTCTCTTGTTGTCACCTCTCTCTTGTTGTCACCTCTCTCTTGTTGTCACCTCTCTCTTGTTGTCACCTCTCTCTTGTTGTCACTTCTCTCTTGTTGTCACCTCTCTCTTGTTGCCACCTCTCTCTTGTTGCCAACTCTCTCTTGTTGCCACCTCTCTCTTGTTGCCACCCCTCTCTTGTTGCCACCTCTCTCTTGTTGCCACCTCTCTCTTGTTGCCACCTCTCTCTTGTTGTCACCTCTCTCTTGTTGTCACCTCTCTCTTGTTGTCTTCTCTCTCTTGTTGCCACCTCTCTCTTGTTGCCACCTCTCTCTTGTTGCCACCTCTCTCTTGTTGTCACCTCTCTCTTGTTGTCACCTCTCTCTTGTTGTCTTCTCTCTCTTGTTGCCACCTCTCTCTTGTTGTCACCTCTCTCTTGTTGTCACCTCTCTCTTGTTGTCACCTCTCTCTTGTTGCCACCTCTCTCTTGTTGTCACCTCTCTCTTGTTGTCACCTCTCTCTTGTTGTCTTCTCTCTCTTGTTGCCACCTCTCTCTTGTTGTCACCTCTCTCTTGTTGTCACCTCTCTCTTGTTGCCACCTCTCTCTTGTTGTCACCTCTCTCTTGTTGTCACCTCTCTCTTGTTGTCACCTCTCTCTTGTTGCCACCTCTCTTTGAAGCTTTTTAAAGTAATTTTTTTAAAAATCCATTATATTAAAAAGAACGTGTTCTGAGAATTGTTAGAATATCTATGTCTAATATACAGACATCATATGTTCATTAATCTCCAGGTGCATTAAGTGACAAGATGACTTTAACAATTTATCAGACAAGTGCACATACAAGAATATGAATCCAACGACCTCTTAAACAGTGGACATTTTGTCAACCGTCAGTTTGCAAACGTCGCAAATCGCCTTAAAAATCAAACAATGACTTTCGAAAAGAGTATTGCTATATATAAAATTGTAACTGAATCAAGCAATGTCGCATCTCCCAAAACAAGCAATGTCGCATCTCCCAAAACAAGCAATGACGCATCTCGCAAAACAAGCAATGTCGCATCTCCCAAAACAAGCAATGTCGCATCTCCCAAAACAAGCAATGTCGCATCTCCCAAAACAAGCAATGTCGCATCTCCCAAAACAAGCAATGACGCATCTCCCAAAACAAGCAATGTCGCATCTCCCAAAACAAGCAATGACGCATCTCGCAAAACAAGCAATGTCGCATCTCCCAAAACAAGCAATGTCGCATCTCCCAAAACAAGCAATGTCGCATCTCCCAAAACAAGCAATGACGCATCTCGCAAAACAAGCAATGTCACATCTCCCAAAACAAGCAATGTCGCATCTCCCAAAACAAGCAATGACACATCTCCCAAAACAAGCAATGACGCATCTCCCAAAACAAGCAATGACGCATCTCCCAAAACAAGCAATGTCGCATCTCCCAAAACAAGCAATGACGCATCTCGCAAAACAAGCAATGTCGCATCTCCCAAAACAAGCAATGACGCATCTCCCAAAACAAGCAATGTCGCATCTCCCAAAACAAGCAATGTCGCATCTCCCAAAACAAGCAATGACGCATCTCCCAAAACAAGCAATGACACATCTCGCAAAACAAGCAATGTCGCATCTCCCAAAACAAGCAATGTCGCATCTCCCAAAACAAGCAATGACGCATCTCGCAAAACAAGCAATGTCGCATCTCCCAAAACAAGCAATGTCGCATCTCCCAAAACAAGCAATGACACATCTCCCAAAACAAGCAATGACGCATCTCCCAAAACAAGCAATGACGCATCTCCCAAAACAAGCAATGTCGCATCTCCCAAAACAAGCAATGACGCATCTCGCAAAACAAGCAATGTCGCATCTCCCAAAACAAGCAATGTCGCATCTCCCAAAACAAGCAATGACGCATCTCCCAAAACAAGCAATGACACATCTCGCAAAACAAGCAATGTCGCATCTCCCAAAACAAGCAATGTCGCATCTCCCAAAACAAGCAATGACGCATCTCCCAAAACAAGCAATGACACATCTCCCAAAACAAGCAATGACACATCTCCCAAAACAAGCAATGACACATCTCCCAAAACAAGCAATGACGCATCTCCCAAAACAAGCAATGACACATCTCCCAAAACAAGCAATGACACATCTCCCAAAACAAGCAATGTCGCATCTCCCAAAACAAGCAATGACACATCTCCCAAAACAAGCAATGACACATCTCCCAAAACAAGCAATGACACATCTCCCAAAACAAGCAATGACACATCTCCCAAAACAAGCAATGACACATCTCCCAAAACAAGCAATGACACATCTCCCAAAACAAGCAATGACACATCTCCCAAAACAAGCAATGACGCATCTCCCAAAACAAGCAATGACACATCTCCCAAAACAAGCAATGACACATCTCCCAAAACAAGCAATGACGCATCTCCCAAAACAAGCAATGACACATCTCCCAAAACAAGCAATGTCTCATCTCCCAAAACAAGCAATGACGCATCTCCCAAAACAAGCAATGTCTCATCTCCCAAAACAAGCAATGTCGCATCTCCCAAAACAAGCAATGTCTCAACTCCCAAAACAAGCAATGTTGCATCTCCCAAAACAAGCAATGTCGCATCTCCCAAAACAAGCAATGTCTCATCTCCCAAAACAAGCAATGACGCATCTCGCAAAACAAGCAATGACGCATCTCCCAAAACAAGCAATGTCGCATCTCCCAAAAACAAGCAATGTCGCATCTCCCAAAACAAGCAATGTCGCATCTCCCAAAAACAAGCAATGTCGCATCTCCCAAAAGATGCTTGTTTGATTGAATGATTGATTTTTCATTATTATTATTTTGAAAGTAGCAGAAAACGGTGCTTCCAATCATATTCTAAATTTAAAATTACGTGTTTTGGAATTTTAAATTTGTGTCCAACCCGTAGAGCTTTCTTTAAATTCAACCCAACCTTTTGACGATTGACCAACCCGCAACATAAACAGGCTGTCTAAAGGTCCGACAATGCCGCGTCCGGGTTAAGCAGACGAAATAAACAGGGGACCTCGAGATCAGGAGAGTACCTCCCCAGGGGGCTTTCAATCTGCAGTGGAGTGAATGTCTTAAAGGACCTGCTATGGTCTATCGAATCAAACGGGGTGATGGCCTCGGACCGGAAGTGGGTTGACACAATCAAGACCCCCCTCCCCGTTTCCCCCGAACGGTTGGAGTCCAAAGAGGGACTCCACGTCGTGTTAATTGATGTGGTGGGTCAGGTAGGTTCTTGACCCCTGGAAATGAAACTTTGATAAAATTATTTATTTCCCATTTGGATTCCAATAACTCATATATAAACGAAATAAAACTCAAAGCTAGTTTAAGAGGCCAGATGACAAAGTTACATTAAAACATGCATTGGTGTAAAATAAATTTAATTCTGAAATGAGTTATGTACTACCTGTGATGAAGCATTCAATTTGTTTGAAACTGATGCTTGAGACCAAGGGTCCCCACTTCTCTCTATTCGCTGTTTCTGTGTTAGATGTCTGCGCAGGGGTCAGGTTTCGAATGCAAAGATCCTGCATGTTTCCGAGTCTGTCCATGCTAGGGCTGTATTGGGAAGTGATGCTGCTTCCATTCTGCAAACATGACCAGTCCATCTCCAGCGGTGGTTCAGAATATGGCTGTCCCTTCTGTTGTCGACTGCGTTTACCTGTTCAGCCTACTTTGCTAAGAATACAAATATTCGATTTGGTTTCGTGTTTTTATCAGGTTTATGTATTTTAAATTCTTGTATTCGCCTCTGCTTGTATTTATTATACAGTTAGAATAAAAAAAGGTTTCACAGACACATTTTAAATGTAATTTATTTGTAATATGGTATTGTCACAATGAACAGTCTGACGTCAAAATATGCATGGGAAAAAATATTTAAAAGGAAACATTTACTCATATTAACCTGGGCCGGGGGGGGGGGGGCGTGTGTGCATTTGTGTGTGCGTGTGGGGCTAGAATTAAATGTAACCAATCTCAACTTGGGCAGTAGTTGCACTATCTGAATACATCTTACACATATACTTTTGGAGATGACTCCACCAGACAAAGTTCTTTGCCTCTCATGTCATCTGATAGGATTCCGTGACATGTCCATTGTCTTTTTCAATACAAAAGATATAACTCTTGTTTCTCTGTGACGTTTCAACACGAGATAACTATTGTTTCACTGTGATCTAAAATTCTTCAAATAAATAAGATTTCGTTTACAAAATACGCGATATGTCCGTTTGTGAAGCGACATGATCAGGACAAATAAATGAATAATAAACAAATTAAAAAAAATATTCCGCCATTAGTCCACATCCACCACACATCTTTACACCTGGATCTTTGTTCACATCCACCACACATCTTTACACCTGGATCTTTGTTCACATCCACCACACATCTTTACACCTGGATCTTTGTTCACATCCACCACACATCTTTACACCTGGATCTTTGTTCACATCCACCACACATCTTTAAACCTGGATCTTTGTCCACCTCGACCACACATCTTTACACCTG
Source organism: Omphiscola glabra (assembly GCA_964017045.1). NCBI lineage: Eukaryota > Metazoa > Mollusca > Gastropoda > Lymnaeidae > Omphiscola > Omphiscola glabra. The sequence continues at coordinate 4,029,836 of OZ024803.1, read as the reverse complement.
GATCTTTGTTCACATCCACCACTCATCTTTACACCTGGATCTTTGTTCACATCCACCACACATCTTTACACCTGGATATTTGTCCACATCCACCACACATCTTTACACCTGGATCTTTGTTCATATCGATCACACATCTTTACACCTGGATCTTTGTTCACATCCACCACACATCTTTACACCTGGATCTTTGTTCACATCGACCACACATCTTTACACCTGGATCTTTGTTCACATCCACCACACATCTTTACACCTGGATCTTTGTTCACATCCACAACACATCTTTACACCTGGATCTTTGTCCACCTCAACCACACATCTTTACACGTGGAGCTTAGTCCGCCTCCACTACCCATCTTTACACCTGGATCTTTGTCCACATCGACCACACATCTTTACACCTGGATCTTTGTCCACCTCGACCACACATCTTTACACCTGGATCTTTGTTCACATCCACCACACATCTTTACACCTGGATCTTTGTCCAACTCGACCACACATCTTTACACCTGGATCTTTGTCCACTTCCAACACACATCTTTACACCTGGATCTTTGTCCGCCTCGACCACACATCTTTACACCTTGATCTTTGTCCACCTCGACCACACATCTTTACACCTGGATCTTTGTCCGCCTCGACCACACATCTTTACACCTGGATCTTTTTTCTCATCGACCACACATCTTTACACCTGGATCTTTGTCCACCTCGAACACACATCTTTACACCTGGATTTTTGTCCACCTCGACCACACATCTTTACAACTGGATCTTTGTCCCCCTCGACCACACATCTTACACCTGGATCTTTGTTCACATCCACCACACATGTTTATACCTGGATCTTTGTTCACCTCCACCACACATCTTTACACCTGGATCTTTGTTCACATCCACCACACATCTTTAAACCTGGATCTTTGTTCACCTCCACCACACATCTTTACACCTGGATCTTTGTTCACATCGACCACCCATCTTTACACCTGGATCTTTGTTCACATCGACCACACATCTTTACACCTGGATCTTTGTCCACATTGACCACACATCTTTACACCTGGATCTTTGTCCACATCCACCACACATCTTTACACGTGGAGCTTAGTCCGCCTCCACCACACATCTTTACAAGTGGATCTTTGTCCACATCGACCACACATCTTTACACCTGGATCTTTGTCCACCTCGACCACACATCTTTACACCTGGATCTTTGTCCACATCCACCACACATCTTTACACCTGGATCTTTGTTCACTTCCACCACACATCTTTACACCTGGATCTTTGTCCACCTCGACCACACATCTTTACACCTGGATCTTTGTCCACCTCGACCACACATCTTTACACCTGGATCTTTGTTCACATCCACCACTCATTTTTTACACCTGGATCTTTGTTCAAATCCACCACACATCTTTACACCTGGATCTTTGTCCACATCCACCACACATCTTTACACCTGGATCTTTGTTCACATCCACCACACATCTTTAAACCTGGATCTTTGTTCACCTCCACCACACATCTTTACACCTGGATCTTTGTTCACATCGACCACCCATCTTTACACCTGGATCTTTGTTCACATCGACCACACATCTTTACACCTGGATCTTTGTCCACATTGACCACACATCTTTACACCTGGATCTTTGTCCACATCCACCACACATCTTTACACGTGGAGCTTAGTCCGCCTCCACCACACATCTTTACAAGTGGATCTTTGTCCACATCGACCACACATCTTTACACCTGGATCTTTGTCCACCTCGACCACACATCTTTACACCTGGATCTTTGTCCACATCCACCACACATCTTTACACCTGGATCTTTGTTCACTTCCACCACACATCTTTACACCTGGATCTTTGTCCACCTCGACCACACATCTTTACACCTGGATCTTTGTCCACCTCGACCACAAATCTTTACACCTGGATCTTTTTCCAGCTCGACCACACATCTTTACACCTGGATATTTGTTCACATCCACCACACATCTTTACACCTGGATCTTTGTCCACCTCGACCACACATCTTTACACCTGGATCTTTGTCCGCCTCGACCACACATCTTTACACCTGGATCTTTGTCCACCTCGACCACACATCTTTACACCTGGATCTTTTTCCGCCTCGACCACACATCTTTACACCTGGATCTTTTTCTCATCGACCACACATCTTTACACCTGGATCTTTGTCCACCTCCACTACACATCTTTACACCTGGATCTTTGTCCACCTCGACCACACATCTTTGCACCTGGATCTTTGTCCACCTCGACCACACATCTTTACACCTGGATCTTTGTTCACATCCACCACACATCTTTAAACCTGGATCTTTGTTCACCTCCACCACACATCTTTACACCTGGATCTTAGTCCCTCTCGATCACCCATCTTTACACCTGGATCTTTGTCCGCCTCGACCACACATCTTTACACCTGGATCTTAGTCCGCCTCCACCACCCATCTTTACAATTGGGTCTTAGTCCGCCACGACTACCCACATCTTTACACCTGGATCTTTGTTCACATCGACCACCCATCTTTACACCTGGATCTTTGTTCACATCGACCACACATCTTTACACCTGGATCTTTGTCCACATTGACCACACATCTTTACACCTGGATCTTTGTCCACATCCACCACACATCTTTACACGTGGAGCTTAGTCCGCCTCCACCACACATCTTTACAAGTGGATCTTTGTCCACATCGACCACACATCTTTACACCTGGATCTTTGTCCACCTCGACCACACATCTTTACACCTGGATCTTTGTCCACATCCACCACACATCTTTACACCTGGATCTTTGTTCACTTCCACCACACATCTTTACACCTGGATCTTTGTCCACCTCGACCACACATCTTTACACCTGGATCTTTGTCCACCTCGACCACAAATCTTTACACCTGGATCTTTTTCCAGCTCGACCACACATCTTTACACCTGGATATTTGTTCACATCCACCACACATCTTTACACCTGGATCTTTGTCCACCTCGACCACACATCTTTACACCTGGATCTTTGTCCGCCTCGACCACACATCTTTACACCTGGATCTTTGTCCACCTCGACCACACATCTTTACACCTGGATCTTTTTCCGCCTCGACCACACATCTTTACACCTGGATCTTTTTCTCATCGACCACACATCTTTACACCTGGATCTTTGTCCACCTCCACTACACATCTTTACACCTGGATCTTTGTCCACCTCGACCACACATCTTTGCACCTGGATCTTTGTCCACCTCGACCACACATCTTTACACCTGGATCTTTGTTCACATCCACCACACATCTTTAAACCTGGATCTTTGTTCACCTCCACCACACATCTTTACACCTGGATCTTAGTCCCTCTCGATCACCCATCTTTACACCTGGATCTTTGTCCGCCTCGACCACACATCTTTACACCTGGATCTTAGTCCGCCTCCACCACCCATCTTTACAATTGGGTCTTAGTCCGCCACGACTACCCATCTTTACAACTGGATCACGTCTACTTTAGAGTTGAAACAAAGGAAGACTATGGTTCCGAATCGCCATACTTCAAAAATGTTTACAAGAACAATGGTATAACTAAGTATTTACTTCATACAGTATACTACACAGCATCAAAAGGGATGAGTTTTGGGGGGGGGGGCAGTAGTCAATATTATAGTCCACTTTGGGTAGCTGGTCAAATTACATACCAATTCTTCACGACCTTATCAAATTAATTAATAAGAAATACAATTACTTTTTCAAAGACTCATTTTGCTGACCTCATCCCTTGTAACTATATTTATCCACTTCTGGTAATGCCTCCCACAGACAAAAATCTCTCTGAGATGTGATAAGTTGGAGACTCACCGTAAACTCAACCATTGTAAGCAATTTTTCATTTTTTGTTAAAGCACTGGATCAGCTGATGACCGGTCAGGGTGCCACCACCCCCCCCCCCACCAAACTATCCTAGTTGGGTCAGTAAATAGCCCCCCAAGCTGGTTTATTCAACTGGCGTCGGGTCTGATTTACGGCTTGTCGATTGTCGGTCATTTCCTACGATCTTCTCTGGGACCAGGAGATTGTGGGTGGGTGGGTGGGCTGTGGGGTTGAGTGGTAGTGGAGGGACTTAACCTGGACAGGATTATGGGTTTCTCAAATGGTAAAAAGACGGACACTCAAGGTAAGGAGTTGTAGGACGAATGGCAACGACATGTCATAATAAAATATGATTATAACAACAGCCGTCTCTTTTTTCGACTGAGATGATATTGTTAACAAACTATTAAAGTCTTTGGGTATATAACATGGTCTCCAAACCGTTGGGGCTCCACCCCCCGCCCCCAGGAGATGTGGGGTGGCAAGAGGTTGGTGCAAGTTGTAGTTTAATGTATGATATAACTTGTTGGTATATCTTTTTAAACATTTCTTTATAAACATTTTACTTGACCTAATAAGCCACAAATATATATCGGTTTTATAGTGTTCCCTTGGCAATTCGATAAATAAATTGAGAATATCACTATTTTCAACTATTAAATAGGTTTAGGTATTTTAAAAGGGGTTGCCCTATTTATTAATAAATAAATTCGTTAAAAAAATGGGGGGGGGGGCGGACGTGTCAAATAATTCGTATGGTATGCTGAGTACAGAAACGTTTTGTGGATTATAAAATCTTGTGAAGTGAGTATGCGCTGGTCACGGATTGAGAATTCGATTGCCGAAACTTGAGCCATTGACTGATACAGATTGAAATAATCAGCTCAAGTCGTTCAGATGGACAGTTCTATCTGACTTTTGTCAATCTTCAATGCAGTGTTTCAGATTGAACATTCCAAGAACCAGAAGATTCGATCGAATTAAACACTCCACAGGACATGCAAATTAAGTAAGTTGGATTTGGGCAGGGCCTCATTCCCCCTCCTACTCCCAATACCTCTACACACACACACGCACTTGATTCAGCTGTGTTCTCGATACGATTAAATATGCGGGTAGCGTTAAGTTCTCTAATCCGCCATTCGGGGCGGCTCTTATGTGCGAGTGGCGACGGGTGAGTGGCGTCAAGATGTCACGTGGCCGGCCTGCAAGAGACCGGTATTAAGCCAGAAAAGGGGGGCAGGAGAGAAATTATTTTTTTAATTTATTTTCTGCTGTATTCATTGACTCGTTTCATTTTATAATTTTCTCTGGGGTTTTGGTGATGTATGCTCGTCTTTTACTGTGCACGTCTTTCAGTACACGTCTTTCAGTGCAAGTCTTTCAGTGTGCACGTCTTTCAGTGTACCTACCTTTCAGTGCAAGTCTTTCAGTGTGCTCGTCTTTCAGTGTGCTCGTCTTTCATTGTGCTCGTCTTTCAGTGCGCACGTCTTTCAGTGTACTTGTCTTTCAGTGTACTCGTCTTTCAGTGTGCACGTCTTTCAGTGTGCTCGTCTTTCAGTGTGCACGTCTTTCAGTGTGCTCGTCATTCAGTGCAAGTCTTTCAGTGTGCACGTTTTCTTATGTGTTTTGTTCCAATGTGTTTGTCAGTCAATGGGTTTGTCTTCCAATGTGTGTCTTCCAATCTGTTTGTCTTCCAATGGGTTTGTCCGCAATTGGGTTACTCTTCCAAGATGTTTGTCTTCAATGTGTTTGTCGGCCATGGTGTGTCTTCCAATGTGTTTGTCTTTCAATGTGTTTGTCTTCAAATGTGTTTGTCTTCCAATGTGTTTTTCTTCCAATGGTTTGTCTTATAATGTGTTTGTAAGCCAATGTTTTTGTCTTCCACCACCTTCCACAAGTGTTTCCTCATGGCACGTCTCTTGGGGAACAAATCTCCCCACCCTTCATCCACTCGGAGGGAGGGGGGCACTGATCAGAATGTAAGTTCTGGCACCTCTTTATCTATACAAATATACCTTTGGATTTTAGTTATATAATGAATAATGGACCTTAAAGAAAAAAGAAGAAATCCTATTAAAAACATGGGAGAGAAAAGTTCTCCAGAAAATATACAGACCAACAAAGGATGAACATGGATGTAGAATACGAACCAACTAGGAATTGTATAGACTATATCAGGATCTTTCGTTGAAATAGAAAAAATGTAGGCTACGCCGGCAGGACATTTAGAAAGAATGCCAAATGACAGATGAGTGAAGAGGGTGCATCACAAAACCCCAGAGGAAAACGGATGCAAGGCAGACCTAAGCTTAGATGGATGGATGATGTGGACACAGATCTGCAACAGCTGGGAATCCAAGCATGGAAGAGAAAAGCATTAGTTAGGTCTGTTTGGAAGTAAGTAGCTAGGCAGGCCAAAGCCCTACATGGATGGACAATGGTCGCAGGAATTTCCGGAATTTTCTTTTAGTTTCTGTTTCATTTGTAAGAATAGTTTGGCCATATTTGTCTTTAGAGAAACTAAGATGGGACGAAAAGTATACCCCAAGAGCAGTAAGCCTGGGATTTATTCAGATTATGGGGGGGGGGGGGGGGGCTGAAGCGCCGTATTCAAAGCGGACGCTGATTTCCATTATACCTGCTTTAGGGCGTTATATATGGACTGCCACCCCCAGGCCACGTCGTCACACACACACCCTAGGATCAAATTCTCCGAGAGAAACACCTCATCCCCTCGCCTTATATGCAAACACACTCACACGCCACCCTGTCCTCTTTAGCCAACCCAACAAAGAAAGAAAAAGTTTTTTGTATGATATGTCAGTGACTGTTTGCAGATGTAATTACAGCTATAACTGTGGCCGCCATTTGCCATGTGGCCAGTGGAATGGGGTCCTCGTTTTAAGGTCAATGAAAATTGTCACGTATTCCTGGTGCTGCTGCCACGTCGTCTTCCTGTCACGTCGTCTTCCTGTCACGTCAGTCCTTGCACATTCCTCTATGTTTGACAACATTTCGCTTTATATTTAGAGGGCGCCATTTAAAAATAAAATATCACCCATGATATATGGGAGTTAGGGTAGCATCGCTTGGACTCACTCAGAGTGATCGAGTCTTATGTCACAGATGCGACGAAACTATGTAAAAGAAATTGACATCATAATAAAATATGACCTATTTTGGTCCATGGCGCACCAGGTTGTAGCAAATGCATCGAACGTGAATATACACTAACTACGTCAAGACTCTGAGTAAATGAAACACATTAACCTTCACCTACTCCATGTGGTGTATATTTAATTCATTAACCTTCACCTACTCCATGTGGTGTATATTTCATTCATTAACCTTCACCTACTCCATGTGGTGTATATTTCATTCATTAACCTTCACCTACTCCATGTGGTGTATATTTCATTCATTAACATTCAACTACCCCATGTGGTGTATATTTCATTCATTAACCTTCATCTTCTCCAAGTGGTGTATATTTCATTCATTAATCTTCATCTACTACGTGTGGTGTATATTTCATTCATTAACCTTCATCTACTCCAAGTGGTGTATATTTCATTCATTAACCTTCATCTACTCCAAGTGGTGTATATTTCATTCATTAACCTTCACCTACTCCATGTGGTGTATATTTCATTCATTAACCTTCACCTACTCCAAGTGGTGTATATTTCATTCATTAACCTTCAACTACCCCATGTGGTGTATATTTCATTCATTAACCTTCATCTTCTCCAAGTGGTGTATATTTCATTCATTAACCTTCATCTACTACGTGTGGTGTATATTTTATTCATTAACCTTCATCTACTCCAAGTGGTGTATATTTCATTCATTAACCTTCATCTACTCCAAGTGGTGTATATTTCATTCATTAACCTTCATCTACTCCAAGTGGTGTATATTTCATTCATTAACCTTCATCTACTCCAAGTGGTGTATATTTCATTCATTAACCTTCATCTACTCCAAGTGGTGTATATTTCATTCATTAACCTTCACCTACTCCATGTGGTGTATATTTCATTCATTAACCCTCATCTACTCCATGTGGTGTATATTTCATTCATTAACCTTCATCTACTCCAAGTGGTGTATATTTCATTCATTAACCTTCATCTACTCCAAGTGGTGTATATTTCATTCATTAACCTTCATCTACTCCAAGTGGTGTATATTTCATTCATTAACCTTCATCTACTCCAAGTGGTGTATATTTCATTCATTAACCTTCATCTACTCCAAGTGGTGTATATTTCATTCATTAACCTTCATCTACTCCATGTGGTGTATATTTCATTCATTAACCTTCATCTACTCCAAGTGGTGTATATTTCATTCATTAACCTTCATCTACTCCAAGTGGTGTATATTTCATTCATTAACCTTCATCTACTCCATGTGGTGTATATTTCATTCATTAACCTTCATCTACTCCAAGTGGTGTATATTTCATTCATTAACCTTCATCTACTCCAAGTGGTGTATATTTCATTCATTAACCTTCATCTACTCCAAGTGGTGTATATTTCATTCATTAACCTTCATCTACTCCAAGTGGTGTATATTTCATTTATTAACCTTCATCTACTCCAAGTGGTGTATATTTCATTCATTAACCTTCATCTACTCCATGTGGTGTATATTTCATTCATTAACCTTCATCTACTCCAAGTGGTGTATATTTCATTCATTAACCTTCATCTACTCCAAGTGGTGTATATTTCATTCATTAACCTTCATCTACTCCAAGTGGTGTATATTTCATTCATTAACCTTCATCTACTCCAAGTGGTGTATATTTCATTTATTAACCTTCATCTACTCCAAGTGGTGTATATTTCATTCATTAACCTTCATCTACTCCATGTGGTGTATATTTCATTCATTAACCTTCATCTACTCCAAGTGGTGTATATGTCATTCATTAACCTTCATCTACTCCATGTGGTGTATATTTCATTCATTAACCTTCATCTACTACGTGTGGTGTATATTTCATTAATTAACCTTCATCTACTACGTGTGGAGCATATTTCATTTGAAAGCATCTAATGGGTCACATGAACATAGCCTCCTTACTTTGGCTGTCATGATGGAGAGCTTTGTAGGAAGAATTCGTTACAAAACATTCTAGTTCGGAGTCAAGTTACACAGAAATCATCATCCATCCACATGGACAATAATTTCGTGGAGTGAAAACTAACTTAACTAGCGATACGTGCCATGGCATTTTGCATTAAGTAGAAATGTCACGGTTACAAGGGAGACAAGTTATTGCAGGGACCTGTATGGGGGCGGCACGGAGTGATATCTCCTACCTGAATGAGGATTTAAGCGCGTGACTTAATGAAAGGTCAACAAGTGGAACAAATTAAATACATTCTGAATTGAGTAAAAACTCTTACCAAAACCAAAATACTCCCCTGGTAGATGGGCAGGGGCGTGACCCTGCTATTCTCTCTTAGGGTCCTATCAAATATGCAAAATAATCAACTGTTGTTACCAGGATATTTAAGATTAGGAACTGAATAACAGAGGAAGAGCCGTAGGACGGGGGAAGAGGTGGCGTTCCAACGGGGGTGTCACGTTTCGCTTTCTATATATAGGGATGGGGGCGTCATTGTTAGGTTTATAATATTTATATCGAAGAGATTTTTCGTTAGTGGGTGAAAAGAATTATGAACAAAACACAGACAAATTATTGACAGACACCGTGTGGACAGACACATGGAAAAAGGGATATGAATGCATTCGGTCATGTCTCCCGCAATAAGGGTAAGAAAGAGATAGATGTAGATGGATAGAGATAGCTGTGTGGCACGAATGATTAGGGGAAAACATTATTTTCGTGAAGAAAAAAAGGGAGTAGGTTGGTTCCGCTTGTGTGTATATATATATATTATGTACAGCGTGGTCAGCCTAGCCCTAGGCTGGGGTACCGCGCTATATAAGACAACATATAATATATATATATATATATATGTATATATCAGTTGTCACTGCAATCCCTTGGGCTAAGTAAAAATGGATTGGATGATGTCACATCAGTCACTTGGGCTAAGTAAACATGGATGGGATGACGTCACATCAGTCGCTTGGGCTAAGTAAACATGGATGGGATGTTGTCACATCAGTCACTTTGGCTAAGTAAACATGGATTGGTTGACGTCACATCAGTCACTTGGTCTAAGTAAACGCGGAAAGGAATTATTCAGATAGAAATAATCCTTTTTTTTGTATAAATTATATACTATTGCATCTGTCAGAATAAACCCTACTGGAATCCAAATTAGAAACAGCAACAACGATTTTGAAACCACCCGGAAATTAACAAAAGTTGGGAGTCTTCCACGCGCAAGCTACTGTGTTTAAGATGTATTCAGACGTACCGAGTACCATAGTGATATAGATAGTGAGATATGTTATATAGATTATGGTGTACGGCACTTGATTGAGAGATAGATTGAGATGCGAAGAGTATGTCAGATATTGACAGACATAAATATGGAGAGAGCGTCAGATATTGAGAGATATATAGAGATGCGGAGAGTATGTCAGATACTTAGAGATATATAAAGATATGGAGAGAAAGTCAGATATTCGAGAGGGAGATATAGAGATGTGGAGAGAGCGTCAGATATTGAGAGATAGATAAAGATGTGGAGAAATGTCAGATATTGAGAGATAGATAGAGATGTGGAGAAATGTCAGATATTGAGAGATAGATAGAGATGCAGAGATAAAATCAGATACTGAAAGATAGATAGAGAAGTGGAGAGAGTCAGATATTGAGAGATAGATAGAGAAGCGGATAGAACGTCATATATTGAGATTGGTAGTGACGGGAAATCCCCCCCCCCCCCCCGTGTTTGCGCTCCGATAAAATCATATTGTCCATCTCACATGGTGCACCGTGAGCGGGGGGGGGGGGGGTCATGGCTCCCGTGTTTGTTTAACTGTTGGACGTCATTACCGAAAGTGGACACTGGAAGATGAGCGGCTTTGATGCAGCTGACCAGCTAGTGTTTGCTCAGATGGGCTTTCTATCAAGGGAGTAAAGCATCATGGGGGAAAAGAAAAGGGGGGGGGGTGGCGCAAGGGAGGTCGAGGGTCAATTAAAGTGTGAGTAAAATTTTAAAGATTTTGGGCATTCGAGGGGGCGGGCCAGAGTAGAGGCGTGGGGATTGCATGGAGCAGATTATGTGGAGAAATATTGACACATTTCCTCCCATCTTCTTTCTGCATCTTAAGACACGGGTCAACACTCGTTGACTGAGTGATATGGATAGGGACAGGAGCAGGGACAGAAGCAGGCACAGGGGCAGGAGCAGGGACAGGAGCAGGGACAGGCGCAGGGACAGGAGCAGGGACAGGGACAGTAGAAGGGACAGGGACAGGAGCAGGGACGAGAGCAGGTACAGGAGCAGGGACAGGAACAGGATCAGGGACAGGAGCTGGGACAGGAGCTGGGACAGGGACGGGGATGGGGGCAGGGACAGGAGCAGGGACAGGGTAGGAGTGTGGGGTGGAAAGTGCAAGGGGAAGAAGACGGTAGTGGCAGTAAAAGATGATAAAATTGTCGATATGAAAATATCAATTCATTCCTAAATATGGGAACAATCAAGGTCACGCCACAATTAGTGATTATATCCAGTGGTAAATGCAGTTATGTAAATACCGTAGTATTATGTACATACCGTAATATATAGTACACATCATAATATATTGTGCACATCATAATATAGTGTACACATCATAAAATATTGTAAACGTCGTAATATATTGTACACACGTAATATATTTAATATACTGTAATATAGTGTACACACTGTAATACATTTTACACACCATAATATACTGTACACACTGTAATAAATTGTACACACTGTAACATATTGTACACATCGTAATATATTGTACACATGGTAATTGTATGTACAACGAGAGGAAAGGGTGGGGGGATAATGCTCTCTCAAATTATATGTGTTTATACTTTGTTTTTTCACTCTACAACTTTGGGGTCGTTCACAAATCACGTCAAAAATTCAAAACATGCATAAAATTATAATAACTAATCTAAGATATTATTTATTCTTTTACATTTTCCCATTATGCAGGCCTGTACAACACACGGCCCCCGGGCCACATGCGGCCCGCCAACACTCCCCTTGCGGCACGCGAAGTAACGAAATATTCTTTATTATTTGTATTTTCTTAATAGCTTTCCTTTCTGTCCCATTATCTTCTAGCCCGCACAAGTTTTTCATAAAGCATAAGGCCCGGATTCCATTTTTAGAGGTGAGGGCTTGCTATAATGGATTCAGATATATTATTAGAAAACTGTGACGTAAAACCAAAACAAAGAAGACATTCCGGAGCCGAATGTAAAGTGGACACAAAAGTTTTTGCCTCATTTTTTGATATGCGCAGAAGGTTTGTGCGACTGAGTTTCACGGTACCAATAATACATGAGGTAATTTCGATTTCAAATTATTGTTTTTTAAAATGAATTGAATAAAGATGTTTAGATTTTTGACCCCCTCCCCTCTTTGCCAATAAGTGTCACAAAGTCTCGACTCCCTTCCCCTCCCCTTAGCGTGACGTAATTTGCGAACGGCCCATTAGGGCAGGGGTCACCAAACGTTTTTCACCGTGGGCCAGATAACGGAAAAAATGAAGAGCGCTGGCTGGATAATCATTATGTACAATACTTGCAAGCCAGAACGAAAGCTCTGGGAATGAGATGAAAAACTAAGTTTAGTATTCCATGTTAATCACGGGTGAGTGGCGTGCATTGCAAAAAAAGGCAAAAACAACCAATAAAATTATTTACTTTAAAAAATTAGCAAAGAAGGCGACGTTAGCAAACAGTTCCATCAGACCTAGTGTGCACATTTCCGAATTTCAAAAACTAAGGAGAAAAAAGGGTTAACGAGATTTGTGATACGGTCGTTTGACTTTCTAACATCAGGAACCAGGACTGCAGAGTCAGACTTAACCTTTGCATCCAAAATACGATCATCGCGACTGCAAATTCAGACTTAATCTTTGCATCCACAGTACAAACATCAGGACTGCAAAAGTCAAAATGAATCTTTGCATCCACAATACAAACATCGGGACTGCAAAGTCAGAATGAATCTTTGCATGCACAATACAAACATCGGGACTCCAAAGTCAAACTTAACCTTTGCATCCACAGTACAAACATCGGGACTGCAAAGTCAGACTTAACCTTTGCATACACAGAACAAACATCGGGACTGCAAAGTCAAACTTAACCTTTGCATCCACAATACAAATGTCAAAAAACTCGATACACCACCGTATGACTACATTTGAAAAAAAAAACTATTTGTATCCTGCCTTAGGAAATATTAGATATAAGAAATTCTCGATACAAGATAATTAAATATTCCACACCAAAAGTAAACATTAGTTGATACCCACCATACAAACTATACGATACACACTGTACAACTAGAGAGAGGCCAACACAACAAGAGAGAGGCCAACACAACGAGAGAGAGAGAGAGAGAGCAACAGAACAAGTGAGACCAACACAACAAGAGAGAAGCAAACACAACAAAAGAGAGGCCAACACAACAAGAGAGAGGCCAACACAACACGAGAGAGGCCAACACAACAAGAGAGAGACCAACACAACAAGAGACAAGCCAACACAACAAGAGAGAAGCCAACACAACAAAAGAGAGGCCAACACAACAAGAGAGAGGCCAAAACAACAAGAAGGAGGCCAACACAACAAGAGAGAGGCCAACACAACAAGAGACAAGCCAACACAACAAAAGAGAGGCCAACACAACAAGAGAGAGGCCAACACAACAAAAGAGAGGCCAACACAACAAGAGAGAGGCCAACACAACAAGAGAAAGGCCAACACAACAAGAGAGAGGCCAACACAACAAGAGAGAGGCCAACACAACAAGAGAGAGACCAACACAACAAGAGACAAGCCAACACAACGAGAGAGAGAGAGAGAGACCAACACAACAAGAGACAAGCCAACACAACGAGAGAGAGAGAGAGAGAGACCAACACAACAAGAGACAAGCCAACACAACGAGAGTTAGAGAGAGAGAGACCAACACAACAAGAGACAAGCCAACACAACGAGAGAGAGAGAGAGAGAGAGACCAACACAACAAGAGACAAGCCAACACAACGAGAGAGAGAGAGAGAGAGAGACCAACACAACAAGAGACAAGCCAACACAACGAGAGAGAGAGAGAGAGAGAGACCAACACAACAAGAGACAAGCCAACACAACGAGAGAGAGAGAGAGAGAGACCAACACAACAAGAGACAAGCCAACACAACGAGAGAGAGAGAGAGACCAACACAACAAAAGACAAGCCAACACAACGAGAGAGAGAGAGAGAGACCAACACAACAAGAGACAAGCCAACACAACGAGAGAGTGAGAGAGAGAGACCAACACAACAAGAGACAAGCCAACACAACGAGAGAGAGAGAGAGAGAGAGAGACCAACACAACAAGAGACAAGCCAACACAAGGAGAGAGTGAGAGAGAGAGACCAACACAACAAGAGACAAGCCAACACAACGAGAGAGAGAGAGAGAGACCAACACAACAAGAGACAAGCCAACACAACGAGAGAGAGAGAGAGAGAGAGAGACCAACACAACAAGAGACAAGCCAACACAACGAGAGAGAGAGAGAGAGAGAGAGACCAACACAACAAGAGACAAGCCAACACAACGAGAGTGAGAGAGAGAGAGACCAACACAACAAGAGAGAGACCAACACAACAAGAGACAAGCCAACACAACGAGAGAGAGAGAGTGAGAGAGACCAACACAACAAGAGACAAGCCAACACAACGAGAGAGAGAGAGAGAGACCAACACAACAAGAGACAAGCCAACACAACGAGAGAGACAGAGAGAGACCAACACAACAAAAGACAAGCCAACACAACGAGAGAGAGAGAGAGAGAGACCAACACAACAAGAGACAAGCCAACACAACAAGAGACAAGCCAACACAACAAGAGACAAGCCAACACAACAAGAGACAAGCCAACACAACAAGAGACAAGCCAACACAACAAGAGAGAGACCAACACAACAAGAGACAAGCCAACACAACGAGAGAGAGAGAGAGAGAGACCAACACAACAAGAGACAAGCCAACACAACAAGATACAAGCCAACACAACAAGAGACAAGCCAACACAACAAGAGACAAGCCAACACAACAAGAGACAAGCCAACACAACAAGAGACAAGCCAACACAACAAGAGACAAGCCAAAACAACGAGAGAGAGAGAGAGAGAGAGACCAACACAACAAGAGACAGGCCAACACAACGAGAGTGAGAGAGAGAGACCAACACAACAAGAGACAAGCCAACACAACGAGAGAGAGAGAGAGAGAGACCAACACAACAAGAGACAAGCCAACACAACGAGAGAGTGAGAGAGAGAGACCAACACAACAAGAGACAAGCCAACACAACGAGAGAGTGAGAGAGAGAGACCAACACAACAAGAGACAGGCCAACACAACGAGAGAGATAGAGAGACCAACACAACAAGAGACATGCCAACAC
The DNA here is from genome assembly GCA_964017045.1 of Omphiscola glabra. Classification (NCBI taxonomy): domain Eukaryota; kingdom Metazoa; phylum Mollusca; class Gastropoda; family Lymnaeidae; genus Omphiscola; species Omphiscola glabra. Next base: position 4,014,294 of record OZ024803.1, on the reverse strand, counting down.
AACGAGAGAGAGAGAGAGAGAGAGAGAGAGCAACAGAACAAGTGAGACCATGACTTCCTTAACCGATATGGCTAAAAACATACAGAATCATGATAAATTCAAGTCTATCACTTTAAATGATCATTTCTTTTTAAAATTTTGAACACTTCCTTTTTTTTAATAGCTAAAAAAAATTCTTTGAAAAGAGGAATGTTCTTACGTGACCGCTGACAATTTATCAACGCTCAGAGTCAGTTTGTTGGAATTAATATCTAGATCAATGCCCGACCTGGACAGCGCGTCACCAGCGAAGCGAAGGCCCGGCCCCCCTCGATCAAGGCCAAGTAGTTTTGTCCCCCTTTAACACATCACATTTTTCACTTTTGTTATTAATGGGGGAAAACTGAATGCTATCTGAGGACATCACATCAATCAATTTCATTACCATCAGAGTTTGGAGATGCCGGGGCCTTTCCGAGGGGGTAGAGGGGGGGGGGGGGTTGGATCGGGCCATGCGGGTCTGTATATAGAAGGTAGAGGGGAGGAAAGGATTGGGGGTGGGGGGGGTGGAACTTCTTCCTCAATAAAAGCGCAGTAAAAACAATCTCCAAGTACAGAGTGACATGAGGGGGGGGTGGTGACATGAGGGGGGGGGGTTTGCGTGTGACATGGGAGGGGGGGGTTTGCGTGTGACATGGGAGGGGGGGTTTGCGTGTGACATGAGGGGGGGTTGCGTGTGACATGAGAGGGGGGGATGTGCGAGTGACATGGGAGGGGGAGGTTTGCGTGTGACATGGAGGGGGGGGTTTGCGTGTGACATGAAAAGGGGGGGGTTTGCGTGTGACATGAGGGGGGGTTTGCGTGTGACATGGGAGGGGGGTTTGCGTGTGACATGGGGGGGTTTGCGTGTGACATGGGAGGGGGGGGTTTGCGTGTGACATGAGAGGGGAGGGGGGTTTGCGTGTGACATGGGAGGGGAGGGGGGTTTGCGTGTGACATGGGAGGGGAGGGGTGCACGTGACATTCCCGTTATCTTGAGTGACATGGAGGGTAAGGACACACTCACTAAAGCCACCCTTCCCACACGCCGCCCCTGAAATGTTAACACACCCACATGTTATTAAAGTAGCTTGGCTTTACACGACTTCATGCCATCAGTCACTCCAAAAACTGTTTAGGACGTCACGGGGGACCCGTTTTATTCGGGACTCATCTTCAACTCATATTGTTTAATCAAATCTACTCACTCCCTATGTAGTCGAATCTACTCGCTCACTAATTTAGTCATACCTACTTCCTAATTTAGTCAATCTTACTCACTCCCTAATTTAGTCAAATATACTCACTCCATCAGATGCGTAGCGTAGGGAGTATAGATGTACCCGGGCGCCAGCTAGTTAGGGCGCCAAAATGTGCTTTGGTATTATAATATTGATGAAAATAATGGGTTTGAGAGTTGAAAAAAGGAAAAGAGGGCGCTTTAAAATGAATCTTGTCCCCGGGCGCGAATCTTGTCCCACGTGCGCCAAACACTCTAGCTACGCCTCTGCACTCCATTATTTATTCACACCTACTCAACACCTAACTAAGTCAAATATACTCACTCCTTGTTTCAGTCAAATCCACTCACTCCATAATTTAGTTAAACCCGATCACTCTTCTGTTTCGTCAAAACGACTCACCAGATACTTTGTGACGACAGTCCTATCAGATTGGGAATGTCAGTACCATGATGGCAGGTGGGCATGCGCTTAAAAGCCCTGATTTCTCTTCCTGTCCACACCCCGGGTCTGTAGCTTCGTTTCATAAAGAGTGACAGCAACATGAATGGCGCCAAATTGTATCACGCTTACTGTATGGGATGTTGGACGACGTTGGGTTTTGGGGCCGGGGGGGGGGGTGTTGTGCTGAAAAATTTCTTTATAAAATGTTACCTTTATTTACTTTTATTTATAAACATAACTGGGGCGCCATCTCCACTTCTCTCGTGTAGGTTTAGCCTGTCCCTCCTTTAAATCTTATTGTCTCTGGTGTCTTGTCATGGTTATAAAAGAAAGTGTGACTTCAGATAAGATTGTGGGTACAAACTCTAATATGTGCTTGGATGCAAGCACGCCATAATTTAAGAGCGAATATTGCAGTATGGAAATGTAAAGTATTTTGGTGATGTCAGCCATCTTGGGATGTCGGCCATCTTATGATGTCGGCCATCTTCTGATGTCGGCCATCTTCTTCTGAACAGACACCGTCGGTCTGAATCAGCAAACTCAAAGAACATAAATTATTGTGAATGATGTTTGATTTTATATATGCGTGAAGACATAAGAGCTGGGATTTTCAAAAAGACATCAGGGAACTATCGAAGATTGCCCCAACACTGTCTGGTTAGCCAACATTCAAAGCTTTATGTTTTCATCTTGATCTCTACATTGTCATGCTGAGCCGTAAGCTTGTAGAACAACTCAACATTTCTAAGGTAAGCTAGTAGAACAACTCAACATCTCTAAGGTAAGCTAGTAGAACAACTCAACATTTCTAAGGTAAGCTTGTAGAACAACTCAACATTTCTAAGGTAAGCTTGTAGAACAACTCAACATTTCTAAGGTAAGCTTGTAGAACAACTCAACATCTCTAAGGTAAGCTAGTAGAACAACTCAACATTTCTAAGGTAAGCTTGTAGAACAACTCAACATTTCTAAGGTAAGCTTGTAGAACAACTTAACATTTCTAAGGTAAGCTTGTAGAACAACTCAACATTTCTACGGGTATTCTTATTTTAAATGTCAAATTGGTTAGAAACATTTTAAAAGAAAAGAATTATTTATTTGCTTGGAAAACCGAAAGTTGATTACTTCAATATAAATGTATATCTTATTCTTCCATATACAACATTCTCTGGGCTTAGATGTGTGCATGTCAGTGTGTAGAAACTGTCGATACAACATTCTCTGGGCTTAGGTGTGTGCATGTCAGTGTGTAGAAACTGTCAATACAACATTCTCTTGGATAAGGTGTGTGCATGTCAGTGTGTAGAAACTGTCAATACAACATTCTCTGGGCTTAGGTGTGTGCATGTCAGTGTGTAGAAACTGTCGATACAACATTCTGTGGAAAGACGAAAAAAGTAATGTATAAAATAATTGACAATAAAAATAGAAAGTTTATCTTTTTAGTAAAGCAAAATGTAAAAGTGAATGGGTGTATGTGTGTGTGTGTATGGGGGAGGGGGGATTTACTTCTGAACATTGAAAAAAAATTAAGAGTCTTGTTATCTGTACGGCTCCTCATACGGTTATCTCTACGGCTCCTCATACGGTAATCTCTACGGCTCCTCATACGGTTATTTCTACGGCTCCTCATACGGTTATCTCTACGGCTCCTCATACGGTAATCTCTACGGCTCCTCAAATGATTACATAGTATACATTTATGTGTATGTGTTTTGAATCGCATTTTAAAACTCCGGGTCATGACGATGGGATAACTTTACGGTGGGTCTGTCCAATTCTCAATATCCAGTGCTATCGACTAAATGCTCTAAATGCTCTAACAGTAGTTCGACCCTTCAATTTTTCGGCTCTGAATGTCATCAAGATATGAGATTATGGCATTTCCGGTTAGCATCACATCTCGGAGAATATCGGCGTCTTGCTGGGGAGGGTTTATTGTGCCACGCACATCCTCGTCTCGTGATTAGCTGCCCCGTGATTGTACGAGAGCGGGCATCACGTGATAAATCCAGGCGACATTCGTTTGATGGCTGCGCATGCGTGGTCGGAATACGTTAGTCGGAACGTGACTATCTCGAATAAAAACGGGGCGAAAGTGACTAACTCGAGGTACACGATAAATATTTTGTCATCGAAGATGACGTGTGTTGATTCTAAGAGTTTGGGGGTGAAAGAAGAGTGGGCTGTTTAGAGAGTAAATATACAAATAAAAATGAGGATCTTGATCAGTATTTTTTATTTGATTGCTTGACAGTATTTGAACACGTGCTTGGTGATTCAGTGGGTCACAAATTTGAGATAGGTTTTGGATTCGGCTCGGGGAGACGTATTTAAGATTTGGTGTATTGAGAATAATAAACTTTATAAACATTGCAGTGGAGATTTAAAATCACAACAACATTGAACTAAAACAAATTATGTATGGATGATATACTTGAAAAAGTAAATTAATTCAAATAACTAGGATCTTTATTAAATGAAAGAAGCGAATTACTAGCAGAAATAAAAGAAATGACATCGGCCGGAAACAGGATATACTTCAGTAGGCAGAAAATGCTCAAAAGTAAAAACATTAAAAGAAAAACAAAGAAAGCTTTTTACAACTGTGTAATCCGACCAGATGTGGCATACGAATGTGAAAATTGGACCCCAAAAAACTACAGAATACCTTTGAAACACATGGGAGAAAAAAGCTGTCTGGAAAATATATGGACCGACCAAGGATGAATATGGATGGAGAATACGAACAAACCAGGAATTGTACAGTCTATAGCAGGATCCCACGCTAGTAGCTGAAATGAAAAAGGACATGCTACGCTGGGCATGCCACTTAGAATGCCAAATGACAGAGGAGTGAAGAGGGTACATCACCTAAACCCCAGAGGAAAACGGCTCATAGGCAGGCCTAGGCTTAGATGGCAGGCCTAGGCTTAGATGGCAGGCCTAGGCTTAGATGGCAGACCTAGGCTTAGATGGCAGGCCTAGGCTTAGATGGATGGATGATGCGGAAAAAGATCTACAACAGCCTGGAATCCAAGCATAGAGAAGAAAAAGCATTATTTAGGTCTGAGTGGAAGGAAGTGGTGAGGCAGGCCAAAGCCCTACATTGATTGTAGCGCCACAGGAAGGGGTGGATGGTATGAGTGGAAGGAGGTGCTGAGGCTGGCCAAAGCCCTACATTGGTTGAAGCGCCACAGGATGTGATTGATGGTATAAGTGAATGGAGTTGCTGAGGCTGGCCAAAGCCCTCCATTGGTTGTAGCGCCACGGGGAGGGATGGATGGTAATGAGTGGAAGGATGTGGTGAGGCAGGCCAAAGCCCTACATTGGTTGTAGCGCCATAGGAAGAGATGGAAGGTATGAGTGGAAGGAGGTGCTGAGGCTGGCCAAAGCCATACAGTGGTTGAAGCGCCACAGGATGTGATTGATGGTATAAGTGAATGGAGTTGCTGAGGCTGGACAAAGCTTTACATTGGTTTTAACGCCACAGGGGAGGGATGGATGGTATAAGTGGAAGAAAGTGGTGAGGTAGGCCAAAGCCCTACATTGGTTGTAGCGCCACAGGGATGAATGTAATATTCGTAGTTAATGAAAAAATAGCTACTTTAAATACCGCATCCTTGTTCTGTGTGAATAAAAAAGACGTTTTTTATTTTAAACTTTGCAGTCTATCGTGTTGGGAAGAACAGAGTATGCATTTATGTGACTCATATTGAATACATGTATAATTCTGTATGTGCTATTTGTTAAACTTCTAGTAAAGCGTCTCGACAACACTTCGTCGTCCTTTGGCATGCAAATCAGTGCAGAAAGGACAAAAATGATGACGAATAACACCACTGGCATCGCCACTGAAATTAAGGTCGGGGAGGAAAGATTAGAGACAGTTGGCAGCTTCAAGTACCTCGGAGCAATAGTCTCGGAAGAAGGCTCCAAGCCTGAATTGAAGGCCAGGATTGTGCAGACCACTACAGCACTAAAGAGGCTCAAGAAAATATAGAATGAATAAAATATAGTCCCAAAATCATGCTGATGAGCTCATTAATCCTCTCCATTTTCTTATATGCCCGTGAGTCCTGAACATTAACAGCGGAACTTGAAAAGAAAATAAGGGCGGTGGAGATGAGATGTTTCAGAGGAATTCTTGGCATCTGCTATATAAACCATATCACCAATGAACAAGTGAAAGAAAGGATTCGTCAAGCAATTGGGCACTACGATGACCTCCTGGTGTCTGTAAAAAAGCGCAAACTTGAGTGGTATGGCCACGTGACCAGAAAACAAGGGCTCGCCAAAGAAATCATGCAGGGCACAACTAGAGGAGGGAGAAGAAGAGGAAGACAGAGAAAAAGATGAAAGAGTGGACGGGATTAAAACTAGGCGATGCTATGCGTAGGGCAGAAGACCGAGAGGAAGGGAGAAGTGTAGTTTTCGTGTCATCTGTGGCGCCCGAACGGTCCAAGGACTAAGGGACATGATGATGATGTGGCGCCCCAACGGTCCAAGGACTAAGGGACACGATGATGATTTATATGCATAAAACAAATCTAAATTTGAATTCATCAATCAAATTTTGCTATGGAAAGTCTTCATTAATAAACAATAATAATTAATGATTTGTAAATTTCACGCCCGTACTTGTAAGTTATAATTTTATATACATATAATATACGCCAATTCGACCATGCTAAAACTCTTCTGAGAGAACTGCATTGGCTGCCGGTCCGCGCTCGCACAGAGTACAAAATTGCACTCTGTGCTACCGCTGCTTGCATGACCTGGCGCCGTCCTATCTCCAAGCGCTTATGACGCCTTATATACCCACTAGACAACTCCGCTCATCCGATAGTGGCAAACTCTCGATACCGCGTGTTCGACTTGAGACTTACGGAAAGCGCACGTTCGCATTTGCTGGCCCAACCATTTGGAACACCCTTCCTGACGATCTCAGACACAGCCAGACGCTGGAGTCCTTCAAGACAAATTTAAAAACTCATCTATTTCGCAAACACCTTCTGGGGTGAAGTTGTCTACCATCTTTTTCAGCTAGTTATTATCTCCCAGCTTTGTTTTTGTACCACGCTTCGAGCCTTTGGGGATGAAGCGTAATTTTTCAAATGAAATTTATTATTATTATTTTTTATAATATATTATAGCTCGCCGTTAGAGATCGACCACGATAACCTTACTTATCGTATATGCTAATTGTGAACTAGGCCGTGGGTGCGTGGATGGTTGATTTTTTTGTGCAATATGTGCAGGAGATAGCTGGTACATTTCCAGGTGCAGGGGATTGATGGGATATCTCCAGGTACAGGGGATTGATGGGACGTCTCCAGGTACAGTGGATAGCTGGTACATTTCCAGGTGCAGGGGATAACTGGTACATTTCCAGGTGCAGGGGATTGATGGGATATCTCCAGGTACAGGGGATTGATGAAACGTCTCCAGGTGCAGGGGATTGATTGGGCGTCTCCAGGTACAGGGGATTGATAGGACGTCTCCGGGTGCAGGGGATTGATGGGGCGTCTCCAGGTGCAGGAGATTGATGGGGCGTCTCCGGGTACAGGGGATTGATGGGACGTCTCCAGGTGCAGGATGATTGATGGGACGTCTCCAGATGCAGGGGATTGATGGGACGTCTCCAGGTACAGGGGATTGATGGGACATCTCCAGGTGCAGGGGATTGATGGGACGTCTCCAGGTGCAAGGGATTGATGGGACGTCTCCAGGTGCAGGGGATTGATGGGATATCTCCAGGTACAGGGGATTGATGGGACGTCTCCAGGTACAGGGGATTGATGGGACGTCTCCAGGTACAGGGGATAGCTGGTACATTTCCAGGTGCAGGGGATAGCTGGTACATTTCCAGGTGCAGGGGATTGATGGGATATCTCCAGGTACAGGGGATTGATGGGACGTCTCCAGGTACAGGGGATTGATGGGACGTGTCCAGGTACAGGGGATTGATGGGACGTCTCCAGGTGCAGGGGATTGATGGGACGTCTCCAGGTGCAGGGGATTGATGGGGCGTCTCCAGGTACAGGGGATTGATAGGACGTCTCCGAGTGCTGGGGATTGATGGGACGTCTCCTGGTGCAGGAGATTGATGGGGCGTCTCCGGGTACAGGGGATTGATGGGACGTCTCCAGGTGCAGGGGATTGATGGGACGTCTCCAGGTGCAGGGGATTGATGGGACATCTCCAGTTGCAGGGGATTGATGGGACGTCTCCAGATACAGGGGATTGATGGAACGTCTCCAGGTGCAGGGGATTGATGGGACATCTCCAGATACAGGGGATTGATGGGATGTCTCCAGGTACAGGGGATTGATGGGACGTCTCCAGGTGCAGGTGATTGATGTGACATCTCCAGGTGCAGGGGATTGATGTGACGTCTCCAGGTGCAGGGGATTGATGGGACGTGTCCAGGTACAGGGGATTGATGGGACGTCTCCAGGTGCAGGGGATTGATGGGACGTCTCCAGGTGCAGGGGATTGATGGGACGTCTCCAGGTGCAAGGGATTGATGGGACGTCTCCAGGTGCAGGGGATTGATGGGACGTCTCCAGGTGCAGGGGATTGATGGGACGTCTTCAGGTGCAGGGGATTGATGGGAAGTCTCCAGGTGCAGGGGTTTGATGGGACATCTCCAGGTGCAGATTGAACCCGGGCTTTTCTGGTATGTCGTATGTGCTATGTGGCTGCCGTTCTGTTGGCTTCATGTTGTATGGAGACTTTGTATACGGAGGGACGCCACGATATGAGTTAGAAACGACCTGCGCCACCCTCCACCCTCCCCACACACACAAACACTTTTCCATAACTTTTTAGCTATGGTTATGATAATTGTACTTCAAAACTTATTAAATCAGACTGGATAGTTATTGTATGTAAAGAGTTTTATAAAGACTATGATTAATTGATGTAAAGCTGAGGGTCGGCCCTTGTCAAAATGTACACGAATACAATTTGTAGTCAGCATGTCCAATAGTGCGGTCGTTGATTTGTTGTGTCCAATAGTGCGGTCGTTGATTTGTAGTGTCCAACAGTGCGGTCATAGATTTGGTGTGTCCAATAGTGCGGTCATAGATTTGGTGTGTCCAATAGTGTGGTCATAGATTTGGTGTGTCCAATAGTGCGGTCATAGATTTGGTGTGTCTAATAGTGCGTTCATTATTTGGTGCGTGCAATAGTGCGGTCATTTACATGGTGTATACAATAGTGCTGCCGTGGATTTGGTGTGCCTAATTGTGCGGTCATTGATTTTGTTTTTACAGAAATATTTATAGAACGATGTCAAAATTTCAATGCGTCTAGCGACCATCAAGCGATAAGGTTATACATTCATTAATTAAGTTAATGTTCAAATATAAATTATATTATTTAATAACTAGTGTCGGAGGAAGGGTGGGGGAAATAGTCGGTACGCCTCTGGTGGTATCCTTTTTTTTCAACTTTACGTGGATGGGTGGCAATTACAACTAAATGCATTTTTTGTAAGGGGGCTTCAAAACCTTGCCCCAACCTGGGGGCACTAAGACCAGCTACGCCCCTGGTAATACCACAGATAAACTACCATGCTGTTCTGAAAAGGCACACATGACATCTAAATAATTTACTTGAAGAAGATATAAACACGATGACACCACACCACCCCTCACACACACACAGACACACACTCACCGACAATATTACGGTGTACAGTAGTAAGGTTCTGTTAAGTATTTTTCTCATCATTCGGACACTGATCTGTCAAGTTTAGAGGTTTATGTCGTACACTGATCTGTCAAGTTTAGAGGTTTATGCTGTACACTATTCTGTCAAGTTTAAAGGTTTATGTCGTACACTGATCTATCAAGTTTAGAGTTGTTTTTTTTTAAAAACAGCATCTCCAAGTTGTGGATGCCAGCAAAGTTTCATTGAACCTTTCATTTGTCTTTGATTGGCACACGAATACCTAGAGTTTGTGACGAAGTGGACAGAAAATGACTCCCCAAAATAAGCCCCACTGTGGCGGACCGCCACTCCGTCCCTTCTTCCCAAGCCTTTGGGTCCATCCCACCAACCCTCTTTCTCACCAACCAGATCTTCACAGTATGACAAGAAAATAAAATTGTATAACTTTTATGTTAAATTCAGTTACTGGGGAAATGTTAGTAATGTGTATGTAGGATTCTGTCGATAAAAACATTGGCCTACTAAGCATTCTGAGCAATTATCGTTGCCGATATTTAGACTCAACGGCCTTTATTGGAGTTGTGTTTAAACGGTTTAAGTCTAAAAAATAATACATTTGATATCTCATAAACACAAAAAAATTAAATAAATATGTCATGCTGGTGAAGGAATGAAGAATTATTTTTTTTCCATTGGGTGCCTTCAAAACTATATTCAGGAAAGCTCTGCGATGTCCGAGATAGACCACGTTTGGTTGGGATGAAGATAGCACCCAATGTAAACATGCAAACAGGGCAGTGCTCATAAACGGCCTGTTTGATTACAACGGGTAGAAATAGCACAGGGGAAAGTATTTGGGGTGGGTACCTTCACTCACAGGTGAAAGTTTATTTTTGCGTTCGTAGTTAATATTTGCTAATAATTTTAAAAATATTATTAAACAACTCCTAAAAAGATTTGTTTTTCCTAAAAATCCATTATAAAATTTAATATCAAGCAATGGATTGGGGGGGGGGGGTGGGGCGCGGCTGAAAATTGAACAAAACATGCATACTAGTAACGCACTTTATAAGAATCTCAGTTGTCTCCCCCCCCCCCCCACCCACTTTTTCCTTTTTAAAGTGTCATATTTCCTTCATCTCCCCTTTAAAAATAAAAGGAAAAACTGATTTTGGGGGGTAGGGATTGGTGCTGAAAATTTGAAAATAACATTTTGTCATCGGCAACGACTCTATGTGCCAAGTTTCAGCTCGATAGGTTGACGGGAAGTGGGTCAATTAGACGCCCAGAGATTTTGCCAGCCAGCCAAGAACAAAAGCGAAGTTAATGAGAGGATTTAATAATATAACGGGAACGTTCCAAATTAGTTAATGGATTTAGCTAAGAAAAGAGCGCTCCGCTCAATACGGCTGGCGAAAGCTTCCATAATTTCAATGTAACCCAGCTCAGCACGTAGCTCATGTATGCTGGATATCATTGATACTCCAGAAAGTCTCTCCTGCGCCACAGTTTGGGTGTGAATAGAATGTTAGAGTAACTTGCCCCAATGCAACCACGAGTCAACTTTTCCTCACAATTTTTTTAAAAAGGGAAAAAACAAAATTAAAAATTAGTACTTGCTTAAAGGGCACCAAGGGAAATCACTGACTTGGCAGTGTTTAGAGATGTTCTAGCAGATAACTAGCGTAATAATAGGGGAAAATGCTGGTGTCTGAGTAGCCCCTTAAGCAATCACCTGCCCGCCCCGCAACCAGTGATTAGCCCTAAGTGCAGCCAGTAAGAAATCGGACTTGTCGATCGCATTTAACACATTTCCAAGTGTTTACAGCCTATTTTAACCTTTAAATAACCTTATCTTAATGTTAGCAACTCATTCACGCCAAATACTAATGATAAATAATGATAAATAACATAATCAAGAATTTTATTTTAAAATTTCACAAAAAGATGGGTGTTTTTTTCGTCAAATTGTCGCTGTTACTACCGGCTTCCAAGAAGGCAGTAAATGATCCGTAAGTGAAAAAAGCTGAACAGTAGACCAATAGGAGCCTACTGAGTATATCTTTGCTTTGATATATCGCCTATATCGAGATTTAAGGAAAGTGGTTGCCCAAAGGACTGGTTGCACAAGGGGCAATTAACTCTATGAACTTTTTTCAACTGAGAGAAGTTGCGCTCTCTGCAGGTTGAGTTTCACCGATTAATCGGCTAACAATTGGTAGTTGTGTGTTAATGTTTTTTTGGACAGAGAACCTTTGCCTTGACTACTAGAAAATGATATCTATATCTCAACATTGACAACTAGAGGATGATAATATCTACTAGAAAAATATATGTATATCTCAACACCGACTACTAGAAAATGATATCTATATTTCATCATTGACTCCGAGAAAATGACATCTATATCTCATCATTGACTACTAGAAAATGATATCTATATCTCAACATTGACTCCTAGAAAATGACATAAATATCTCATCATTGACTACTAGAAAATGATATCTATATTTCAACATTGACTCCTAGAAAATGACATCTGTATCTCAACATTGACTCCGAGAAAATGACATCTATATCTCATCATTGACTCCGAGAAAATTACATCTATATCTCAACATTGACTCCTAGAAAATGACATCTTTATCTCATCATTGACTACTAGAAAATGATATCTATATCTCAACATTGACTCCTAGAAAATTACATCTATATCTCATCATTGACTCCTAGAAAATGATATCTATATCTCAACATTGACTCCTAGAAAATGACATCTATATCTCATCATTGACTACTAGAAAATGATATCTATATTTCAACATTGACTCCTAGAAAATGACATCTATATCTCATCATTGTCTCCTAGAAAATGACATCTATATCTCAACATTGACTCCTAGAAAATGACATCTATATCTCATCATTGACTACTAGAAAATGATATCTATATTTCAACATTGACTCCTAGAAAATGACATCTATATCTCATCATTGACTACTAGAAAATGATATCTATATTTCAACATTGACTCCTAGAAAATGATATCTTTATGTCGAGAGAAGCGGAAGTTGATGATTGAAAAAGAAAATCTCAACGTCCAGTGAACATCTGTTTGAAAATCTGTCAGTGGCTCTATCTACTAAAAGCTCGGACTAGAGCTGTCTGTTCATACTGTGTATCCTTGTCTTGCTTTTATAAGCCATGTAAACTGTTTGCGAGATCAAAGGACTAATGGCACTAATGCCTATCAAAGAGTCTTTTTCCAATCCTGGCATTCACAATTAAGTTTTTTTTTAAAATAGTGATTTAAACTATTCCATTTTTTTAAATCAGCCGAGCACGCCCCCCCCCCCACACACACACAATCAAAAGAGCAGTTTACCACAACCCTGAGCGATCCACCTGCCCCTGTGGGTGTTACAACACACTTTGAGAACCACTGATCTCTCATATTATAAAGACGCTATAGATAAGAAATAATTAAGAACGAAAAACAGTGGAACAAATAACGTTAGAAAATCTTTATTCATTTAAAAAAAAATAGTAATAAAGACGCCATCTTGTTGATATAAATAGAATGAGCAGTAATGAATACTATGACTACGTCCCACATACTATGACTAAGTCCCACATACTATGGCTAAGTCCCAGTAACTATGACAAAGTCCCACATACTATGACTAGGTCATACTATGACTAAGTCCTAAATACTATGACTAAGTCCCACATACAATGACTAAGTCCCATATACTATGACTAGGCCCCTCACATACTATGACTAGGTCCCATATACTATCCCTAGACCCCACATACCTATGACTAGGCCCCACACAACAGTTCCCCACCAATAATCCCCACACAATGGTCCTCAAACAATGACTCACACTAGACTTTTATGCGCTACGAGACACAAAATCTGCTGAAACTCAACTCGAGCATCCTATTCTTTCAACACCACCTCCCCCCCCCCCTTTTACTATCCACCCTTACAAATAACTCATGGGGACCCCCACCTCCTTATTTCATTACTCCCCAGCTCCCCGCTCCTCTTTGTCCGGCGAAATTATCTATCAAATAAAGCGGTCAGTAATCCTATTCCCGGGAATGACTTCCACAATGTCAGACACCAGTGCGTATAACTCATCCACGCAGTGGAAGAAAGGGGGAAAGGGGGCGGGGGTGTTTTGGTCGTTTTTCTGTTAAATTTCGGGCGAGACAGTTGGCTGATCAGACCACTGGTGCCCAGACCACTGGTGCCCAGACCACTGGTGCCCGATCTGGCGGTGTTTTGTGGACTTTTATTTCCTTTCTTTTTATGTCCCACTACTTACACCCGATTTGATCTTACGGTCAGTTGACTGTGCGTGGTTCTAACCAAGGGAAATAAGCTGTATCTAATGATGATGAATACTCAGCTTTTTTGTGCAGAGTTACTTACAGGGTGGGGCGCACGGGAAGAATCAGAATGGACCGTTTGGAACAAAACATGTCCGGGTGGGGTGGAGTGGGGGTTCAGGAAATAGGACACAGAGAGGGGGGGGGCACACATGAGAGGATGTAGCAATAATGCCAGGAAGGCACAAGGCTCTCAGTTGACATAGATGCCATGGAGGGTACAAGGCGCTGTGTTGACATAGATGCCATAGAGGGCACAAGGCTCTGTGTTGACATAGATGCCATAGAGGGCACAAGGCTCTATGTTGACGTAGCTACGCCGCTGCACCTATTCCATTAGTTTAACATGCCTTGCCCATACTTTGTGGATATATGGATAATAAATACTTTAAGAAACCGCCATTTATTTAAGAAAAAAAAACCTGTTGAATAATTGCAAACTCTTAAAGCTAAAACACCTTTCCCTGTCTTAATGACACGTCCATAACCATTTTCTATTTATAAGATTGATGACAGCACCGTGTGTCGTAATATGTAATGGCTTTTGGCTATCTAATTATCACGCTTAATGGAAATGCTGAGAAAATTGCAGAGTAAGAAACGTTATATATTTGTGATTTACGCGACGTGATGTAAATATCGTAATGGCAGACTACAAGGGTTCCAAAACTTTTTTTATTTTTAAATTATTTTTTTAAACTTCATTTAGCTGTTAAAAATTAGTTCCACCATATTAGTTATATTTCTTAATTCGAACTTACTAAGGAACTAGAATATATGTGTAAATATAGCTATGTTACATCAGTATACATTCAACGCGTGAGTAATGTATCATTAGGCGTAAGGCCACAACGGTTTGAGAAAAGCTGGCATAAATCTTAGATTGATCAACTGGTGGCTCTGTATATTCAAGCCCAAGAAAATATCCGGTGCATATTAAAAAAATGTCCCGTTACTGTTTTGCATGGGCGACTTCATCAAAATGATTGATTTGGACCGGCATTTTAGATCTGAAGGGAATTTTATTTTTAATGGAAGGCTCCGTCTTCATGTCGTGATTCTGACTCAGGCTTATGGCGTCATTCATTATTTCTTCAGTGATTATTATTTTGTTTACAATTATGAGTACAACGACAGACCATCCGTATCGTATGTACTATAAAATGTGTTTGGAACATCCGACATTGCGAACTGGTAAGAACACTGGCCAGTGCAGACTGGTATGGACACAGAACATTGCAAACTGTGAAAACACCTGACATGGCAGAATTGTATGAACACCGGACAGTGCAGACTTGCATGAACACCGGACAGTGCAGACTTGCATGAACACCGGACAGTGCAGACTTGCATGAACACCGGACAGTGCAGACTTGCATGAACACCGGACAGTGCAGACTTGCATGAACACCGGACAGTGCAGACTTGCATGAACAATGGACAGTGCAGACTTGCATGAACACCGGACAGTCAGACTTGCATGAACACCGGACAGTGCAGACTTGCATGAACACAGGACAGTGCAGACTTGCATGAACACCGGACAGTGCAGACTTGCATGAACACCGGACAGTGCAGACTTGCATGAACACCGGACAGTGCAGACTTGCATGAACACCGGACAAGGCAAACTTGCATGAACACCGGACAGTGCAGACTTGCATGAACACTGGACAGTGCAGACTTGCATGAAAACCGGACAGTGCAGACTTGCATGAACACCGGACAGTGCGGACTTGATGAACACCGGACAGTGCAGACTTGCATGAACACCGGACAGTGCAGACTTGCATGAACACCGGACAGTGCAGACTTGCATGAACACCGGACAGTGCGGACTTGCATGAACACCGGACAGGGCAGACTTGCATGAACACCGGACAGGGCAGACGGCAATTGCGAAGAGCGTCCCTGGGACACCAATGTGAGAAAAGATGGAGTCGATAATGTGATAAAATAAGACCGGCAAAAGGAACCGATGAGATGCCGTGTGTGAAGTGAACAGGGGAAAATTCAATATACTTCATGATAAATAGGAGGAGTGGAGAAGGTTAAGAGGTTGGGGATCACAGGGGTCGTCTGATGGACACCAGGGGCTCCACATTCAGTGCGGTCGGGTTTTCTAGGGTGGGAGGGGGTGGCGCGAGTCATATGTAAACTTCAGTTTGCTGTAGAAATTATTTAAGCCATCAGTACGTACACCACGTCAAATACGGAGAGTGCAGCTACTTAAGTACGTACACCACGTCAAATACGGAGAGTGCAGCTACTTAAGTACGTACACCACGTCAAATACGGAGAGTGCAGCTACTTAAGTACGTACACCACGTCAAATACGGAGAGTGCAGCTACTTAAGTACGTACACCACGTCAAATACGGAGAGTGCAGCTACTTAAGTACGTACACCACGTCAAATACGGAGAGTGCAGCTACTTAAGTACGTACACCACGTCAAATACGGAGAGTGCAGCTACTTAAGTATGTACACCATGTCAAATACGGAGAGTGCAGCTACTTAAGTACGTACACCACGTCAAATACGGAGAGTGCAGCTACTTAAGTACGTACACCACGTCAAATACGGAGAGTGCAGCTACTTAAGTACGTACACCAAATCAAATACGGAGAGTGCAGCTACTTAAGACATCAGTAAGTACACCACGTCAAATACGGAGAGTGCAGCTACTTAAGTACGTACACCACGTCAAATACGGAGAGTGCAGCTACTTAAGTACGTACACCACGTCAAATACGGAGAGTGCAGCTACTTAAGTACGTATACCACGTCAAATACGGAGAGTGCAGCTACTTAAGTACGTACACCACCTCAAATACGGAGAGTGCAGCTACTTAAGTACGTACACCAAGTCAAATACGGAGAGTGCAGCTACTTAAGTACGTACACCACGTCAAATACGGAGAGTGCAGCTACTTAAGTACGTACACCACGTCAAATACGGAGAGTGCAGCTACTTAAGTACGTACACCACGTCAAATACGGAGAGTGCAGCTACTTAAGCCATCCGTACGTACACCACGTCAAATACGGAGAGTGCAGCTACTTAAGTACGTACACCACCTCAAATACGGAGAGTGCAGCTACTTAAGTACGTACACCACGTCAAATACGGAGAGTGCAGCTACTTAAGTACGTACAGCACGTCAAATACGGAGAGTGCAGCTACTTAAGTACGTACACCACGTCAAATACGGAGAGTGCAGCTACTTAAGTACGTACACCACGTCAAATACGGAGAGTGCAGCTACTTAAGTACGTACACCACGTCAAATACGGAGAGTGCAGCTACTTAAGTATGTACACCATGTCAAATACGGAGAGTGCAGCTACTTAAGTACGTACACCACGTCAAATACGGAGAGTGCAGCTACTTAAGTGCGTACACCACGTCAAATACGGAGAGTGCAGCTACTTAAGTACGTACACCAAATCAAATACGGAGAGTGCAGCTACTTAAGCCATCAGTACGTACACCACGTCAAATACGGAGAGTGCAGCTACTTAAGTACGTACACCACGTCAAATACGGAGAGTGCAGCTACTTAAGTACGTACACCACGTCAAATACGGAGAGTGCAGCTACTTAAGTACGTACACCACGTCAAATACGGAGAGTGCAGCTACTTAAGTACGTACACCACGTCAAATACGGAGAGTGCAGCTACTTAAGTACGTACACCACGTCAAATACGGAGAGTGCAGCTACTTAAGTACGTACACCACGTCAAATACGGAGAGTGCAGCTACTTAAGTACGTACACCACGTCAAATACGGAGAGTGCAGCTACTTAAGTACGTACACCACGTCAAATACGTTTAAGTTTTTAAAGCTTTTTTTTTTTTTTTAAATTTTAATCTAAATGTTATTTTGTATTTTGAAGATTTATAAAAAATTCCTTGTAGCTGCTCATGTTTCAAAAATTAATGGTGTTTTGTTACAACAAAAAATACTTTTGTGCAAAATTTAATTTAATAAATGATATTTTAAAGGCCTTTAAATAAATTATTTTCAAAAAGATAACTTATGTCTATCTTAATTGGCTGATCTTGTTACGATGAATAAAAGTCACTGCTCTTCAAGATCCACAAACTCACGTTTATGATCGCCCATGTGTTTAATTTATCAAGGGAAATCAAGGTGTATTTCTTCGTACGCGACAGAGACTTTGATGACATCTGAGCGTCTGTGATAGCCAGCTAGCTATCAACTGTGATGACATCTGCCTGTCAGTGGTAGCCAGCTAGCTATCTAACTAATGACAGTTGACCGACTATGGTAGCCAACTAGCTATCAACTGAGATGACGTCTTTGCGACTGTGGTAGCAAGCTAACTATAGACCGTGGTGACATCTGACCAACTATGGTAGACATCTAGCTATCAACTGAGATGACGTCTTTGCGACTATGGTAGCAAGTTAGCTACAGACCGTGGTGACATCTGACCAACTATTATAGCCAACTAGCTATCAACTGAGATGAAGTCTTTGCGACTATGGTAGCAAGCTAGCTATAGACTGTGGTGACATCTGAGCGTCTGTGGTAGCCAACTAGCTATCAACTGATGTGATGTCTTTGCGACTATGGTAGCAAGCTAGCTATAGACTGTCGTGACATCTGACCGACTATGGCAGCCAGCAAGCTATCAACTGTGATAACATCTGACCGTCTGTGGTAGCCAACTAGCTATCAACTGAGATGACGTCTTTGCGACTATGGTAGCAAGCTAGCTATATACTGTGGTGACATCTGACCGACTATGGTAGCCAGCAAGCTATCAACTGTGATGACATCTGACCGTCTGTGGTAGCCAACTAGCTATCAACTGAGATGACGTCTTTGCGACTATGGTAGCAAGCTAGCTATAGACTGTGGTGACATCTGACCGACTATGGTAGCCAGCAAGCTATCAACTGTGGTTACATGTGACCGACTATGGTAGCCAACTAGCTATCAACTGTGGTGAAATCTGACCGACTATGGTATCAAGCTAGCTATAGACTGTGGTGACATCTGACCGACTATGGTAGCCAGCAAGCTATCAACTGTGGTTACATGTGACCGACTATGGTAGCCAACTAGCTATCAACTGTGGTGACATCTGACCGACTATGGTAGCAAGCTAGCTATAGACTGTGGTGACATCTGACCGACTATGGTAGCAAGCTAGCTATAGACTGTGGTGACATCTGACCGACTATGGTAGCCAAATAGCCATAGAATGTGATTAAGTAGGACCCTCGTATTGGTTAAGGGAAAATGAAAATACGGAGACACTTGGGAGTTGGTGATCGTATGTGTTGATGTGAATGGACAGAGAGGATGGAGAGACAGATATACATATACATATATATTAGAGAGAGATAGAATAATAGAGTGAGGGATATGTGTATATAGAGAGAGTTACGCACCGTTATATGATTTTACAAATCAATCGGTTTTAAGGTTAGGCTCGATAGCAAAGGATTGAAAATCAGTATACGAAGAAAAAGTATTCCAAAACATGTGACATTAAAATATTTAGTTTAATTACGCTTCTAAAGTTTATATTAAAAAATACAAAATCAATGTACAGAAATAAAAACGATATTAACTTACAGCACATCAACTTAAAATAGAATACATTTCGAAAAATGCAATTATTAATAATGCACCCACACAAACACACTCACAAACACACACACACACACGCACACATACACACACAGACAACGTGCACAGTACTGTAGGGCTCTATTAAGTCTGGTAAGTCTCGTACCTTGTGGCGTGTCAAAGAACTCCAGCTAATCTCTCTCGGCTTTGAAAGCTGTCATCTTATTTATAGGGTCAGTCCTCTGCTGTCCTTTCGTATATTAAAATATCATCTAAGTTTTTATTGTACTTTATATTCTTTTTACTTTTGTTTGTTCGCTGAAGAAGGCTTCTTGCCGACACGTTCGTTGTTTTGTTGCGTCTTGTTTTCAGGTTTTTTTCGATAATTTTTAAACTCATTTCCTTATTTTCTAACCTGATTGCAATCTCTCTCTCTCTCTCTCTCTCTCTCTCTCTCTCTCTCTCTCTTATTAACATTATTTATAGGGGGGGGGGGGTGTTGAACCCTCCAGAAAAGAAATTCAACAAGTGCATTCTCTGCCTTCTATGTAGAATATTTTCGAACGTAAACAACCCTTTCCCAATCATTAGCAGCCATCTTGGATACTACTTCTCATCTAAGTGCTATTTTTTAATTTTTAAATTTTATTAGTTTTTTTTTCTGTTGTTTTTTTTTTTTGGTGACCGAGGCTTCATGTCGACACGTTCGTTGTTTTGTTGCGTTCCATTTTTTCAGGTTTAACCTTACTTTGTTTTACTAATTCCATAAAGAATTTCAGTATGGGTGTAAAGAGAGGGGTATTGTACATCTCGCTTGCGCTCTCTATTATCCCGCTACGAATGGAGCTGACGAACGACTGATTCAAAGTTTCAAGAGTTTCACCAAGGAAATCCTCATTACCCTTAAAAGGATCTCTGCAAGACTTTCTGCGTCAGTTTCGTAGGACACCATTGGCTAGTGGATTATCACCTGGCCAAATGCTGAGCAATCGGCAAATAAGAACACTCATTGATACTCTAGTTCCCTCTCCTGCTCATCGAGCACAAGGACAACATCTTAAAGAAATAGCCATCCGTAATGGGACAAACAGACGTCATAGTCAATCATTTAACCAGGAAGATCCACGTTGTGTCAAAATATATGGAACAACAACAGACATTAAACCATGATGGGCTATTGATATAGTCATCCAAGTTATGAGTCCACGTCTTTTCAAGGTAAATCTTTATCCAAATGGTCCCATACGGAAGAGACATTTTGAACCAACTTCGAACCAGGTACGGAGCAGAAGAAGATTCAGAACCAGGTTTGGATATAATGACAGGCAGTCATTATCCAACGACTCAGACAGCCCTGAGTCATCAACCATCTAACATCCAGCAACTCCGAGCCCACCTAAGAAGAAGATTAACCCTCGACATCCAAGACCGTCAGACTATGTCATACCCAGAAGGTATCAAAGACAATGTCGAGCATCTTTGTTACTGGACGTATAATTGCTCGGGGAGGTGTTATGGTGGTCTAGCGGACTATATCGTCCGGATAACCAACTAGGTCAACGGCGCGCATGCGCAGAGACTGTACAGTGTGTTTGTGTGCGTGGACAGTGTGTCCCGGAGACAAGCATAGATTCAAATGAGAAATTGTTATATATATCATATCATATATATATATAAAAGTGAAAATCTGTTTGTTTGTTTGTCTGTTCCACAAAGGCTTTTAAACGGATTGATGGATCATGACCAAACTTGGCACATATATCCATCATTATCCAGAAGGAACTCTTATGGGGTCGAGAACTTTTAATAACATTTCGTGTGGGGCCGGGGGCCCCGAATTCGTTTTTTTCTTATATGAGCTATATAAAAAAATTACAAACAAATACTCCTACGTGAATGAATGGATATCGATCAAACTTAGTACACGTACACTTGATTATCCATATTCAAATACCGAAGTGTACTGAACTCATAATATCCATTCTTCTGGGGCCGGGGGCCCCATTTCATTTTTCCTTATATGAGCTATATAAATATCGATAGGGCTAATACTCCTACATGAATGGATGGATCTTGACCAAACTTAGTACACATACACTTGATTATCCATACTCAAATACTACAGGGTACTGAACTCATAATATCCATTCCTCTGGGGCCGGGGGCCCCATTTCATTTTTCCGTATATAAGCTATATAAATATTAATATGCTTAGACAGCAGTATAGGTTCTATATGAATTGATGGATATAAGCCTAGGGTGAGCGCAATACACATCACTGTCCGTACTGAAATATCGGTGGATTTAAAACTAATAATATCCAATCTAGAATTTTCCAGAAAGTTCAATAACTTTAAAACGCTATATCTATGGCATTATTCACTAGATTTTAATGGGACAAATTTTAAATCTTAACTTCATAACTTACCTGAATGATTTTCATAGGGCCCCATCTCAGCCACATATAATTCGGTACAATTGTGGAATGGGCCCCCGGGGCCCATCTTTTAACTTAAATGTACTATAGTTGTAAAAATGCATTTAGTTGTATATTTTTTTGTATTCGAAGAATAATTACTTAGAAAAGACAGTTTTTACACAGTTTGAGGACGATAATACATTTAATCTAGAATGTTCCAGAAAGTTCTAAAGGTCAATAGGCTTAATACTCCTACATGGATGAATAGATATTGACCAAATTTGGCACATATATCCATCATTATTCGGAAAAACGCTGAAGGGGTTATGAACTTTTTATGAGACTCCGTTTGGGGCCGGGGGCCCAAACTGTCGTTTTTTCCTATATGAGCTATATAAAAAAAAATTAACAACACATACTCCTTCATGAATAGATGGATCTTGAGCAAACTTAGTACACATACACTTGATTATTCATATTCAAATATAGAATGGTACTGAACTTATAATATCCATTTCTCTGGGGCCGGGGGCCCCGTTTCATTTTTCCTTATATAAGCTTTATAAATATCAATAGGCTTAGACAACACTACAGTTTATATGTGAATAGCTCGATATAGGCCAAGATGGAACGGGATCCCATAGAGAACAGTATACTAGCGGGATCTGTAGGTCACCGGGATCTGGGTCCTAATGCAATCCCGGGCCACGCCGGGTATATCGGCTAGTATATATATAAAAGTGAAAATCTGTTTGTTTGTGGGTTTATTTGTGGGTCTGTTCCACAAAGGCTTTTACACGGATTGATGGATCTTGACCAAACTTGGCACATATATCCATCATTATCCAGAAGGAACTCTTAAGGGGTTGAGAACTTTGAATAACATTTCGTGTTGGGCCGGGGGCCCCGAATTCGTTTTTTTCTTATATGAGCTATATAAAAAAATTACAAACAAATACTCCTACGTGAATGGATGGATATCGATAAAACTTAGTACATGTACACTTGCTTATCCATATTCAAATACCGAGGTGTACTGAACTCATAATATCCATTCTTCTGGGGCAGGGGGCCCCATTTCATTTTTCCTTATATGAGCTCTATAAATATCGATAGGGCTAATACTCCTACATGAATGGATGGATCTTGACCAAACTTAGTACACATACACTTGATTATCCATACTCAAATACTACAGGGTACTGAACTCATAATATCCATTCCTCTGGGGCTGGGGGCCCCATTTCATTTTTCCTTATATAAGCTATATAAATATTAATATGCTTAGACAACAGTATAGGTTCTATGTGAATTGATGGATATATGCCTAGGGTGAGCGCAATACACATCACTGTCCGTACTGAAATATCGGTGGATTTAAAACTAATGATATCCAATCTAGAATTTTCCAGAAAGTTCGATAAATTTAAAACGCTATATCTATGGCATTTTTCAATAGATTTTAATGGGAAAAATTTTTAATTTTAACTTCATAACGTACCTGAATGATTTTTATAGGGCCCCTTTTCAGGCAAAACTAATTCTGTAAAATTATGCAATGGGCCCCCGGGGCCCCCTCTTTTAGCCTTAATGTATTATAGCTATAAAAACGCATTTAGTTGTATAATGTTTCGTATTCGAAGAATAATTACTTAGAAAAGACAGTTTTTACACAGTTTGAGGACGATAATACATTTAATCTAGAATGTTCCAGAAAGTTCTATAGGTCAATAGACTTAATACTCCTACATGTATGGATAGATCTTGACCAAATTTGCCACATATATCCATCATTATCCAGAAGGATATCTTAAGGGGTTATGAACTTTTAATTACATTTCGTGTGGGGCCGGGGGTCCCGAATTCCTTTTTTTCTTTTATGAGCTATGTAAATAAAATGACCGACAAATACTCCTTCATGAATAGATTGATCTTGACCAAAATTAGTACACATACACTTGATTATCCATATTCAAATATCGAAGGGTACTGAACTTATAATTTCCATTTCTCTGGGGCCGGGGGCCCCGTTTAAATTTTCCTTATATGAGCTATATAATTATCAATAGGCTTAGACAACACTACAGTTTATATGTGAATAGCTCGATATAGGCCAAGATGGAACAGGATCCCATAGAGAACAGTATACTAACGGGATCTGTAGGCCACCGGGATCGGGGTCCTAATGCAATCCCGGGCCACGCCGGGTATATCGGCTAGTATATATATATATATTTGTAATGTTTATTGTTGGAAATAAAAAACACAATAAAACATAACAATTATTTATTTTGTTTAGCTCCGGTGGGTGACAATCATATTTAAACAAACATGAATCAATTAAGAATGCCAATCAAGTCAAGGATTGTTTACCAACAAAAGCTAAAAAATCAAACAAAAAAATATTTTCGTAGAGGACATTAGCTGATCATAAAATAAGAAAATATTGTAAATCATTACACAATTTTTTTATTTCTGAGAAATTTAACATTTAATCAGCAAAATTTCTCTGAAATACACAATTTTATGATTTACATTTTATTCTTTTATTATTAGCAAATATCATCTACGTCAGTCTGGGTCCTACTAAAATGTCTCCTTTATTAAATAATCCCTTAACCCCATCTTAAAACAGTCAGCTCCCATCACTCTCCAATCAATGTCTCTTTCTTCTTTCAACATGTACGGCATGTGCTTGGAAGATGATGGGGGTAAAAAGTGAGGGGAGGGGGGTGCTGACGAAGGGTCAAATAGGGCTTTACACGACCCTGACCGATGCTCGCCTGGTTTCTTGTGAATGTAGCTGTCAGATCTCACATAATAGGCACCCTCTCCTCGTGCGATGCGCACCTGTCAAGATAACGGCATTATCGCCCTCGTCTATCTCCTCGTCTATCTCTCAACAATCTCTCGAGCGCGCGTAATTCTCTTTTAATACTCTCTAAAGCACGTAATAGGGGGGGGGGGGGGGGGGGTACGTCCGCTAAGGAAAAAAAAAACTATTTATTTTAGGGAAAAAAATAGCCTAATGGGTTTGTTCATATCATATCCGCTTTCATAACAATTGTGGTTGTCATGGTTGGACTAAGTAAACATAGATTGGAGGCGATAAAATTAATTGAAAAGAAATAAATGATTCAGAGTCAAAAGTATACATTTTAACTTCATTTTTGGGTTCGTTTTTAATCAGCGCCACCCAACGCACTGAACACAAGTCGTTCAGCCCTGCCCCACGTACTGGAATCAAATCGTTCAGCCCTGCCCTAACGTACTGGAATCAAGTCCTTTAGCACCCTTCAACGTACTGGAATCAAGTCGTTCAGCCCTGCCCCACGTAATGGAATCAAATCGTTCAGCCCTGCCCTGACGTATACTGGAATCAAGTCCTTTAGCACCCTTCAACGTACTGGAATCAAGTCGTTCAGCTCTGCCCCACGTACTGGAATCAAATCGTTCAGCCCTGCCCTAACGTACTGGAATCAAGTCCTTTAGCACCCTTCAACGTACTGGAATCAAGTCGTTCAGCCCTGCCCCACGTACTGGAATCAAATCGTTCAGCCCTGCCCTATGTACTGGAATCAAATCGTTCAGCCCTGCCCTATGTACTGGAATCAAGTCGTTCAGCCCTGCCCTATGTACTGGAATCAAGTCGTTCAGCCCCACCCCACGTACTGGAATCAAGTCGTTCAGTCCCACCCCACATACTGGAATCAAGTCGTTCAGTCCCACCCCACATACTGGAATCAAGTTTCGAAACAACAAACATGATTTTGGAGCCAGCACAGATTGGAATAAGCAGGCGGAATGGACGGGCAGGCTACTCTGTTTTACAAAAAAATTGAACTTACCCCATATAGACAATTTGTCCGGAAGTTTTTCATTATTGCACACAGTACAATCTACAACAATGTGCGTGTTCATGGCGCGACGATTTAACATGTATTACAAGTAAACGCATAACTAAGATTGATTTGTTGAACTCTTGTGTCAACAAATCACCAAAACAATAATTTTAAGGTACCAGGTAAAAAAAAATTCTTTAATATTCAAAAATCTTATTTTAGAATACTCCCCATGAACTCATCACCACTTTTCAATAAATAAACAGGAGTGCGATTATGCGAAGCGTCTTAGAATCTGAGAATCCCTGACCTTAATCGAAGCTTCACTTCCAGAGTATTCAAAAAAGTTCGATCAAGCATGCAATTGATCCATGTCATCGTTTGACGACCACTCCCCTTTCTCCCCACCCCCGGGTCACCTCATCCACTAACGCCCAACTAGCCGCTGCGTCTGGGAAAGATTTTGGGTCGAAACCTGGGCGATCACAAGCCGTGTTATTATCAGGGGGGTATCGTCGGAGCGATTATCAAGGCAGTTATCCGTGGTTCGGTGAGATTAGTTGGTCAATTACCGTGAAATTGGTATCGCCCACCACTCGAGTCACACCAACGCGGATTGTTTTCCAGATGGTTGTCGAAAAAATCGTTTTCGTTAAGTTATCATATTTTTTAGTAGAAGCTAGTCGTGAAAGGGCAATGTGAGCCAAGGGCAATGTGAGCCATGAGCAATGTGAGCCACGAGCAATTTGAGCCTAGTGCAATGTGAGCCAAGGGCAATGTGAACCGTAGGCAATGTGAGCCAAGGGCAATGTGAGCCAAGGGAAACGTGAGCCACGAGCAATGTGAGCCAAGCAAATGTGAACCGTGGGCAATGTGAGCCAAGGGCAATATGCGCCAAGGGCAATATGAGCCAAGGGAAACGTGAGCCACCTGCAATGTGAGCCAAGGGCAAAGTGAGCCATGGGCTATGTGAGCCAAGGGCAATTTGAGCCAAGGACAATGTGAGCCAAGAATAATGTGAGATAAGAGCAATGTGAGCCAATGGCAATGTTAGCCACGGGCAATGTGAGCCAAGGGCAATGTGAGCCAAGGGCAATGTGAGCCAAGGTCAATGAGAGCCAAGGGCTATGTGAGCCAAGGGCAATGTGAGCCAATGGCAATGTGAGCCAAGGGCAATGTAAGCAAAGGACAATATGAGCCAAGGGCAATGTGAGCAGCAATTTAGAAGAAGGTCGTGCATATCCTAAAATAAAGAGAATAAAGTTAGTATGTGCATAGGATAGTTAGGCACTAAATGATAACATAGGCAATCTATGAAGACACAGTTTGGCCCTTTATGAGTACGTAGTTAGGCACTCTATAAAGAAATACTACGGCACACTATGAAGACATAGTTAGGCTCTCTATGAAGACATAATTAAGGACTATGAAGACACAGTAAGGCAGTCTATGAAGACATGGTTAAGCACTCTATGAATCCACAGTGAGGCCGTCTATGAAGACATGGTTAAGCACTCTATGAAGCCACAGTAAGGCCGTCTATGAAGACATGGTTAAGCACTCTATGAAGCCACAGTAAGACAAATGAGTAATTTTAACTTGATTTTCATCACATGTCGACTGTATTTGAATCATCGAAGAGGACTGCGAAGTCGCAAAGGACACTGTTGCATGGAGAATTTCGGACCCATATACCAATCATACGATGACCTTACCACAGCCGCGGCCTAGATGGACATTACACCTGGAGAGGATGCCAGATTACAGAGGAGCGAACGTTGCTTACAGGCAGAGACCCAGGGGAACACGGCTTACAGTTCGACCAATACTGAGATGGATTGTTGTGCTTCAGCCATGGAGACGAGAATGCAGATCTGTATGAACGGAAGTAGCAGGTGGGGGGCCCTTAGCTGGACGAGGTGAGTGGGCGGGGGCCCTTAGCTGGACGTGATGAGTGCAATCAGTAACACCAATTAAGTCATTTTGTAACCTACTTCTGTGTCTGTTGTTATGAAGAATCTTCCGGTAACGTTGACCCACTTACCGTGGCCGCTGATGAGATTTACGACAAACTTTTGTTGTTGGTATGGTTGTTATTAATCTCGTGATATGCTTGTGATGTGCTTGTGATGTGCTTATGTGCTCGTGATGTGCTAATGTGCTCGTGATGTGCTTATGTGCTCGTGATGTGCTCGTGATGTATTATGATGTGCTTATGTGCTTGTGATGTGCTTATGTTCTCATGATGTGCTTATGTGCTCGTGATGTGCTTATGTGCTCGTGATGTGCTTATGTGCTCGTGATGTGCTTATGTGCTCGTGATGTCCTCGTGATGTGCTCGTGATGTATTATGATGTGCTTATGTGCTTGTGATGTGCTTATGTTCTCGTGATGTGCTTATGTGCTCGTGATGTGCTTATGTGCTCGTGATGTGCTTGTGGTGTGCTTATGTGCTCGTGATGTGCTTATGTGCTCGAGATGTGCTTATGTGCTCGTGATGTGCTTATGTGCTTGTGATGTGCTTATGTGCTCGTGATGTGCTTATGTGCTCGTGATGTGCTTATGTGCTCGTGATGTGCTTATGTGCTCGTGATGTGCTCGTGATGTATTATGATGTGCTTATGTGCTTGTGATGTGCTTATGTTCTCGTGATGTGCGTATGTGCTCGTGATGTGCTCGTGATGTGCTTATGTGCTCGTGATGTGCTCGTGATGTACTCGTGATGTATTCGTGATGTATTATGATGTGCTTATGTGCTTGTGATGTGCTTATGTTCTCGTGATGTGCGTATGTGCTCGTGATGTGCTTATGTGCTCGTGATGTGCTCGTGATGTACTCGTGATGTATTCGTGATGTGCTTATGTGCTTGTGATGTACATATGTGCTTGTGATGTGCTTATGTGCTCGTGATGTGCTTATGTGCACGTGATGTGCTTATGTGCTCGTGATGTGCTTATGTGCTCGTGATGTAAGATACAAAGAAAAGGAGAAAATGAATCGAGATTGACAGAAATTACAAAGCAGGGAAGAGAACTCCGCACTTCAAATGGACTTTTCCGTGCTAGAAAGATCTAAATGACAGGTCCAGTCTGGCAATGTGCAGCCGATCGTTACAACAGACCCACCACCAGCTGTATGAAGGGTCAATTTTTTACGTCGCATCAAAAGACGCGGGAAGCCATTTGTTGCCAGGACCAGCAATCATTGCGACGTAGTTCAGTCAGGTTCTCTCCCCTTTTTTGTGTGTGCAGATTTCGATTTTGAACGACACTAGACAAGGGACATAGCTGTTGGTTTTCGCGCGCCGGGAAATGGAGGCTCATAAAAATGTGAATAATTCATTTTTACTGTTTCATGTTTTTGTTTGATCAAACTTTGGTTTGATTTATATTTGAAGATGTTTTTACTCCCCTCCCCAACACATTCAATAGAATAACCAGGTCACGGGTGATCATGTGACCAGGGACGAGTGGCCAGTTGAAAGTTGACCTCTGTGGCGAAACTGGTGAGTGTCAGGTGAAAACAAGCGTGGTTCTCTCTCTAAGTATCTCTGTATTTTATCTCTCCCTCTGTCTATCTCTTCATATATATATATATATATATCTTTCTCACCCGCTATCTCTCTCTTTCACTCTTTCCCTTTCTCCCTCTCTCTCTTTTTTTCTCTCTCTCTATCTCTCTTTCTCACTCTCTCTCTTTCTCTCTCTCTTTCTCACTATTTCTCCCTCTCTCTTCTCTCTCTCTCTCACACACACAAACACACTCTTTCTCTCTCTCTCTCTCTCACTGTGCTGCCTTAAAATCTATGGTGTGACGATGGGTTCCTTGCGACAGATAACACTAATTCTACTAAATACATAGATATTGAGTCTCTGTGTCTTCCCCTTAGAAGAGGTCAGCAGAATCGTGTGTATGAGGAGACATATTTAAGTTGTTAAAAATAGTTTCGTAACTGGAAGCACCATAAATTAGGATAACGCAGACCTGTTTACTCTTACGATTTTGGCGTACAATGTACTATTTAGATGTGTATACATTATATATACTGAGTGTTTTTTTACTATTAAGATAATGTATTGAACGATTTTGTGATGAAACTGTACGATTTTAAGATTTTGGTGTAAACAGGTCTGGGATAACAGGAGCCACATATCTTCCTCCAAAGACCATACATGCGGCTCTGGAGCCTAAAGTTTCCGACCACTGCCCAAGGTATAGCCACGCCACTCTCAAGACTCAGCTACATCACTGTTTGAGAATCTCTGAGAACCCTCCATTATTTTTATTCCAATAGTTGTTTCTGACTTCCGACAATTTTCATGTTTTAATATGCTTTGAATATGTTTGAAATTTTCTTTTTAAATCGATCTGTTCGATCTCTGATACAAGAAGGCACATATGGTCTTAAAGCTGCGCTTCCCAAAATGTGTTTCTCGTGATCTGTTAACCGTGTTTGGAGGCCTGGTACCGGCATGTGGGAAACGCTGGTCTAATGCATATCACGCCACTTACGACATTCGGGCGGATGACGTCATCGATTGAAAAATAGCTCTTACTCGCAGAAAAAGCTAGGATTTTTGCGTAAGCAGTGTCAGAACAACCACCCCCCCCTTTTCCCAAAACACATACACATTTTTTTTTCTGCTATAAACAATTGTGTCCTCCCATGCCTCCCATGCCTCCCTGCCTTTTAATAATTTTATGCCAACCGCCCCCCGTTCCATCTTTTTCACTGGGCAATTTCCTCCACCCTTAAGCCTTTCAGCCCCCAGCCTCCCATCGCCCCCCCCCCATCCCTTCGTCCCTTGGCTGATAGCTCGTTTACCGGCAGTTAATGTGGTTGACGGCCCTGGGATGGACCCAGGGGTCGACCAGCAAATAAAACAATCGGGTCTGGTGATTCAAGACTGACCTCTCGGGGTCACAGTGGTCAAGTGGGGAGAGGACGCCAGATGTGTGCAGATTACAGCACTGGGGGCCGGCATATTATTGCGTTACTCTCACAGGTTCCATAATTTATCGTCAGCATGCGTGACGAGATTTTTTAAAAAATACAATGCAATGGCGTTGTAGGTAACACCATAACTACTACCGCAAACTGTGTGTGGGGGTGGCAGTGGTGTAAAGTGGGTAAGTGCCGCCCGGGGTGGATAAAGAAGCTTGGCTCCCTCTGCAACGAAAAAAAAAATTCAGTGGGTAAAAAATTCCCGCCTCTCGTTCTAAAAATGACGAGTGCCGAGCGGGGTGAACAGACAGCTCCTTAACCCCTTTCTACGCCACTGAATGGGGGCGGGGCTACTTCCTATTGTGTAGCTGGTGTTAGTGCAGACCTGGGCAGGACAAATCATTTTGGCCTTTCACTTAACACGTGAAACAAAGGATGTGTCTATACGTCCGACAACCGGACAAATAGTGCGGGAGATATTCATCCGGCGGGCAACTCACATTTATTTAGCACTGACATGACTGTCATGGCATTGAATATAAAACAAACAAAAGCAAATTATAAATAGTTGAAGAGCCTTGTAATATACTGCAACCTAGGCTATATTTTGAAAATAAAAATTCAACAGTAATAGGATAGTTATTTTAACTTCATCCCTAATATTAATACTATTAAACATACACTTTTACAAAGAAATAAAGGAAAAATTATCAATTTATCAATTATTAAGAAAATAAGTCCTTTTGCTATTGCTATAGGCAACATTTATTCATTTTTTTGCAGCCTTTACAAAACCATGTTTATCTCCTCTTTGGCTCAGACTTAAACTCGACACACTTCTTATTATACCAATTTAATCAGTGGTCACAGCATAAAAAGTCATTTGAACCTGTCGCCGGACGAATAGCTCAAGAACTTATTCGTCCAGTCGCCGGGCATGTAGACACACAACCTGCAATTGATAGAAAGGGCCGCCCCTGAATATACCGAGGAAAAAAAGTACCCCTCGCTGCCCCACCTTCCTACTACGCCACTGGGTACTTGAGACGGCTACTGTCTGTACATTGATCAATACTACGGTCTACTGTAAAAGAGGACAAAGTACTGATGACTCGGTATACATTTCGTCTGTACTGCAAGAGTCGGACAAATTTATCTAACAACTAGACAATATGTTGTCTTCACGGCGAATACAAAATATTGACATTTGGATAACAATCTGATCACAGACATTTGTCCGCCTCCATAGCTCAGTGGTTAGAGCACTGGTCTTGTAAACCAGGGGTCATGAGTTCAATCCTCATTGGGGGCTATCAGTTTCAAATTTTATTTTTTTCACACACTTTTTAAAAAAAATTATATTTTTCAACTTTAATATCTTTTAGCGGTATAACAATAGTTTTCACAAAAGTTGAAATTTGTTAATTTAGCGTTGCCATTGTAACAAAATTTCAACAGTTAACGAGTATATTACGGCGTAAGGTCATGCGAATTAGAGTAATAAGGAGTATGAACCCTCAAATCCGAGTATCAAACTTGGGGGTGTGATGATCCGAGGCTGGACTTTAGAAAATTCTTCACTAATAAATCCGCCCCTGAAAACACTTGTAAGATATACCATTCCTCCCACCTTGTTATGCCCCACAGAACTATAGACCACACACCCCAAAAGTGTGAATTTTGTGTTCAACTGCTATCATTGATGAACCTTGAGAAAATAATTCCTTAAGCCCCCCCCCCCCTCCTCGGTATTGCCCTGGAGACAGCAAAGCGGAGTAACGTCCCTTGTTGTTATTGCATTCTTAAAAACCAAATAGCTCACGCAAAAGCGTGATAATGGATTTTGTACCTCACACCAATAAACTTTGAGGGTAGAAGGTCAAGCCCGCAATATCAGAAATGATTATCATTGGATGGGAAAGCATACAACATTTAAATCATCCAATTGAATCATCACACAACTCGAATAAATATCCAGAACAAGCAAGAATCTGTCTTGTATGATCTTATTACTTCACTGTGGACGCTGGAAGGAACTAGACTTAGACCTTCACTAGCGTGATACATAACTGCAACCCAGGCTATTAGCAAGTATATGTCTTTTAAGATCTGATCACTTAACCGTGGACGCTGGCAGTACCTAGACTTAGGACTTCATTAGCGTGATCATTAACTGCGACTGCAACCTGGAGTATTACCTGGTTTCTATCACTGGACCGATTGACCTTGAAGCTGGAACTAGGGGATTGATCTACATCCTACACCAAACTACCTGACGGCTACTAGGACTTCGAGATCCATGGACTCTTTCTACCACGATACGTCGCTGGAGTGTCATCTTCACCATCGCCGAGCTTCCACTGAACTTACGACTGGGAACTCCGCCTTCACTACTCTACGCTTGTGATCCACCGAGATCATCGTGGAAATATATAAACGTTAAGTCCCCAAGGAATTAACATAGTAACATGAGCATTTATACTGATGATAACGTTAGTGTGACAGTGACAATTGAAGTACATTGGAATATCTCGTCTAATTATATGACGTCTTTTTGTAAATAATAATAATCAATAAATCCTGGTATTTATTTCTCCTTTAACAAAGATTTCGTTCAGTCGATACGATATGTACATATATAGTTTATTATGTCTGTGTGGTGAGTTGGCTTAAGTAAAGAATCACTAGACTGAGAGCTAATAGGATATCTCGTACGAGAGATACTCCTCAATACTATATTATTATAGGACAGATCACCACGGGGGTGGGGGGGCAAAATCCACATATATATATATATATATGTATATATATGTATATATATATATATATACATATCAAAGCGAGGGTTGTGATTTGGGGAAAAATGAGTGTGGTGAACAAATGTGAACTATTTTTTTGATATCACGAGTGCAGGGTCTGTGAGGGTATAAGAGGAGAGAGAGAGAGATTATTAAAAAGAGAGAGAGATTATTATTGAGAGTGGATTCGACCAGAGTTTGTTTTTGAGTTCTGTTGGACATAGTATAAATTAGTATTTCTTGTGTGTATCCATTGGAGTTTTTGGTCACTCTACATGACTTTTCCAGTATAATGTGATGACGTGAAATAAACTTATAGTATTACATGATGAATTGTTGGACCGCCTTTTGTTTCCTTTTAAACTATCGTCTCTGTTCCTACAGGAGAATTTACAAGTATCCGGAGCTGAAGAACCGGATTTTTTAAATCTGAAAACTCATGTATGTGGCTATAGAAGGGACCTAATCTCCTAGACAAACGTACCTTCGGTCAAAGACATCGCCTTACATCGCTGCTCTCCCGTATTTTACTTAAAATTCCAAACACAAGTGTTCAATTTACTCTTACACAATGATGTAAGGGAGAGAACGGAGAAACGTAAAACAAAGGCCATGTTCTATTATCGTACCAATTAAGTTTAATGACGTGTAAGCGATACGTGGAGCGTTAGCCAAGCGAATGCCAGGTCGGTGATGAAAACTGCAGGTCAAGAACAACTCAACAGGATGTCCCGTGAGAGATCATCTTACCTGGAATTGAAGGGATCCATGTCAAAACGCAACATAACAAGCCGTAGATCATTTCACCAGCGTGTTGGTTTTTTTTTGTTATGGCTGGCTGTGCCCATGGTGTTGGCCCGCACATCATGTAATCATTGTGTGAGTTTGTTGTGGTTATGGCTGGCTGTGCCCATGGTGTTGGCCCACACATCATGTCACCATTATGTGAGTTTGTTGTGGTTATGGCTGGCTGTGCCCATGGTGTTGGCCCGCACATCATTTAATCATTATGTGAGTTTGTTGTGGTTATGACTGACTGTGCACGTGTTTGTTCTTGGCACCACCCTTATTACATAAAAGAACTAGACCTATTTTAAGGAAACTCACACTAGATTCCCCCCGCCCCTATTTTTTCTTCTGTAAATATGTTTTGTCCTTACACAAAAAGTAAAGGAACACCGTGTCGATGCGTTCCTGCGGGATTCGAACCCTGCTCCTTTGTCTATTTCTCTCCAGATCACTGTCTCGTGAATATTTGGATGCTTACCACCTTTTTGTATGTATGTAAAAATCTTTCTTGCAGCTCTCAACACGACTTTCTGGCGATCTGAAACATGTTTATGACAGGCCACGCCACTTCTGTAAACATTCCATTTAACAACTCAGTTTTTTAAGGGCTTCGTTTTAGTCGCCTTTCTCCTCACAGCAAGCAATGTTTAAGACATCTTGGTCCATCTCTCTTCTCCTCACAGCAAGCAATGCTCAAGACATCTTGGTCTATCCGGGTGGATGGGACTCGTTAACCTTGGACGGCAACTCATCTAAGAGAAGGCAACTCTGAATTCAAACCCGGAGATGGGGAGATGGAGTTCACATGCGCCTAACTGGCAGCAGTGATGCCTCTCGAACATCGAAGATTTGACTTTGTAACGCGCTTCGAGCCTTTGGGGATGAAGCGTGAATTTTCAAATAAACTTTATTATTATTATTATTATTATCTCTCTTCTCCTCACAGCAAGCAATGTTTAAGACATGTTGGTCCATCTCTCTTCTCCTCACAGCAAGCAATGTTTAAGACATCTTGGTCCATCTCTCTTCTCCTCACAGCAAGCAATGTTTAAGACATCTTGGTCCATCTCTCTTCTCCTCACAGCAAGCAATGTTTAAGACATCTTGGTCCATCTCTCTTCTCCTCACAGCAAGCAATGTTTAAGACATCTTGGTCCACCTCTCTTCTCCTCACAGCAAGCAATGCTCAAGACATCTTGGTCCATCTCTCTTCTCCTCACAGCAAGCAATGTTTAAGACATCTTGGTCCATCTCTCTTCTCCTCACATCAAGCAATGTTTAAGACATCTTGATCCATCTATCTTCTCCTCACAAATCAATCTTTTTGGTCCATCTTTACATCAATTAAACTTCTCTTTGTGTCACCTT
Organism: Omphiscola glabra; assembly: GCA_964017045.1. Lineage (NCBI taxonomy): Eukaryota > Metazoa > Mollusca > Gastropoda > Lymnaeidae > Omphiscola > Omphiscola glabra. The sequence goes on along the minus strand of OZ024803.1, from coordinate 3,978,735 downwards.
ACCAACACGGACTCTTCCACCATCAAGTCTTTTACACTGACAGGCTCTCTCTCTCTCCGTGTCTCTCTGTATCTCTCCCTCTCCTCTCTCTCTTCTCTCACACACACACTGTCTCTCCTCTCCCTCTCTCTTCTATGTCTCTACTCACTTTCTCTCTTTCTCTCTATTCTCCATCTCTCTCCCTCATTCTGACTCTCTTTGTATCGCTCTCTCTTTGTTTCTCTCTCTCTTTGTATCTCGTATGCCTCTCTCTTTCCCTCTTTCTCTCTCTCTCCCTTTTTTCTCTTTTTCTCTCTATCTCTCTCTCCCTATATCTCTCTCTTCTCTCTTTTCTCTCTCTCTTTCTCTCTCTCTTCTCCCTCTGCCCCTTATCTCTCTATATTTCTGTCCCTATATCTTCTCTCTCTCTTATTACTCTCCCCTTTATTTCTCTCTCTCTCTATATATATATATCTTGTCTCTCTATCTCCCACCCCTCTCTCACTTTCTCTCTCGACTCTTCTCTTGACTCTCCCTCTCTCTCTCTCTCACTACAATGTATTCAGCTTCTGTCATATTGACTCACTAGCGAATGTACATTTTTTGTCGCCACCTAACTCATGCACCCCGCCCCCGAACCCGGTAATTTGGTCGCCGAATATCGTCTGTTGTTGTAACTGTTTGGCCAGTCCCGTTTCCCACCCAGTGGCGTAGCTAGGTTTGCTGCCGGGTAAGGCCAAGATTTCTTTTACCCTACCCTCTCCCTTCAACGAAATAGAAAACTCTGCGGTTGTTCTAAAAATACTGCCATTCCATGAAGTAGAAAAAGAGTCCCCCACAAGGAGGACCATCCCCTCCGCCCTTTCCTACGCCTCTGCACCTACACCCCCACCGCAGAAAAAAAATGGCACAAGCTAAAAATTTCCTCAGCCCAGTTATCTCCCACTTACCGTCTCGTATTCTTGTCTCCCCTGGAGTACATAAATAATTTAGATAGTGTTGGTGGGTGACTGCCCCTGGTGCACACAAAAAAAGAAAGTGTCTTGTTACCTGATGTCACAACCTTGACAAGAAGTTCGGTGTGTATTTCGAAACGTCATTTTATTTTAATAAATATTTAAAATTTAACGGTCATGGAAACTGTTTTCATAACGCTGCTATTTATTCCGGTGACAATCCACATTTTTCTTCCTGAAAGTATTTGTTAGTTATTTTAATTAAATTTAGAAGTACAGAAACCCCTGCAGTTTGCAGCAAGTTCCACCAATCCATCAATCCATCAATCCATCAATCCACCAATCCATCAATTCACCAATCCACCAATCCCCCAATCCATCAATCCACCAATCCATCAACTCAGTGTAAAAAAAGTATCACTTAAGGCACACCACCTCATCCCACATTACCCTTTCTTATGATCCTACGCCACTGGAAATCGGATCTGTTTTAATGGAAAAGAAGTGAATATTTATGTGAGGGGTACCAAGTAACCATTGTTTTAACTTGGGGCTCTTTAAAAACCATCGTTTGAGAACTGTTTCATTTTAAACGGACACTGATAACCTATACTTATCCCGGCACTGACAAACTAGGATTTGCAGTACGACAATAACATACCTACAGAACTGTCAACAAAACTAACTACAGAACTGTCAACAAAACTAACTACAGAACTGTCAACAAAACTAACTACAGAACTGTCAACAAAACTAACTACTGAACTGTCAAATTAACATATAATATCACTACAGAACTGTCAAATTAACATAACTACCTACAAAACTCTCAACCTAACACATTAACTCGCACCCAGTGGTCACACAGTGTTTAAACACCTCGTTTGTTTATCACTATTGCATAACCCTAACCATCACAACTAGCCCCCACAAAACAATTCACCAACTCACAACGAAAAGCTATTCACCAACTCACGACCATCAACTATTCACCAACTCATGACCATCAACTATTCACCAACTCACGACCATCAACTATTCACCAACTCATGACCATCAACTATTCACCAACTCATGACCATCAACTATTCACCAACTCACGACCATCAACTATTCACCAACTCACGACCATCAACTATTCACCAACTCATGACCATCAACTATTCACCAACTCATGACCATCAACTATTCACCAACTCATGACCATCAACTATTCACCAACTCACGACCATCAACTATTCCATGAACAACCAAAGTTATGCTCACAACAACCAGTTCATGACAGATAAGAGATAGTGACGTCACTTTGGGAGCACTATATCCTCAGCTTTTATTGATGTCTATTTAATATTCACAAACAAAAACCAGGGATATGAATGGGATACACATGGGATACGAATGGGATACACCAATGAAATCGTATCGCAAAAATGTCTTATATCTGAGGCCGACTGACCTGCTACCATAGAAATAAGTGTGTGTGTGTGTTTGAGTAACGGCTCTGGATCTCACTGACGTCAGGGGCTGAGCTTGATGCAAGTAGCGCCCTGGGGCAATGTTTGGATTTAATTAAAGCTAACAGCATGGCTACTCTCCGTGAGTACACACTTGACTTTATCAGATACCATAACTTTGATATTATCAAATAAAGGATTTTTATCAGAGTGTCACTTTATTGATAAATCGTTGGCTTATTTAAATCTCCAAATAGCCACGGTATTGGGGAAAGGATGGGGTGGGGGTAGAGGAGTTGGATGGGGTGGGTGCGGATGACTAGTAGAGTTGGTTGGGGGTGGGTGGATGAGTAGTGGAATTAATGAAGTTGGCGGTGGGGAAGTTGAAGATGGTGAGTGTGAAGGAGTAGGAAATTATTATTTTTTTCAACGTTTTTTCCTACCATTCAATAAGGTTTATATGACGTCATTCGTGTAAATTTACATATGTGGGTAATCTGACGTCATTCGTGTAAAGTTTCCAATGTGGCATATATGACGTTATTCAAACAAATTTCTGGCCACATAATCCAAGTCCTTATTTCCTTAGAAGTTCTCCCCATTCCTCCCCCCAACCCCTGCACCAAAAAACTAGATGTGCATTTTCTTGAAATGTCTTTAATTTTCTGGAAATAAATGATATTTTGTTGTTTTCAAAATTCAGTACAATAATGTCAAAGGGTTTTTTAAAAAAAATATTTTAAACCAAAACCATTTTGAAGGCTACAACGTTTTGTTTAATACGAACTCTAAACTGGTTAAATTTATTTAAAATTTAGTTTTAGAAGTGTTGTAAACCTAGTCTTGTAACTTGACTATCCCCATGGCATTCTCACTTGCAGCAAGTACACTTGTCAATACTTCATGGCCCAATAAATAGTTAATACTTTGATCATCGCCCAATAAGATTCAACCGGCCCCTTAACCGCCTTGCTAGCGAACGGACCCGGGGGTGTTGAGGGGGGTCTCTCAATCGACTTGAAAGACGCAGTATTGCTCAGTTTGAGTGACGCAACTACGTCCATTCCGTCCAAACTTTCCATTCAGTCCAAAGTTTCCATTCCGTCCAAAGTTTCCATTCAGTCCAAAGTTTCCATTCTGTCCAAAGTTTCCATTCAGTCCAAAGTTTCCATTCAGTCCAAAGTTTCAATTTAGTCCAAAGTTTCCATTCCGTCCAAAGTTTCCATTCAGTCCAAAGTTTCCATTCCGTCCAAAGTTTCCATTCCGTCCAAAGTTTCCATTCCGTCCAAAGTTTCCATTCCGTCCAAAGTTTCCATTCCGTCCAAAGTTTCCATTCCGTCCATTCCGTTAAAAGTTTCCATTCAGTCCAAAGTTTCCATTCCGTCCAAAGTTTCCATTCAGTCCAAAGTTTCCATTCCGTCCAAAGTTTCCATTCTGTCCAAAGTTTCTATTCAGTCCAAAGTTTCCATTCCGTCCAAAGTTTCCATTCTGTCCAAAGTTTCCATTCCGTCCAAAGTTTCCATTCCGTCCAAAATTTTCCATTCCGTCCATTCCTCCAAAGTTTCCATTCCGTCCAAAATTTTCCATT